>JAFMOC010000341.1:32500-305000 GCA_019802505.1 Corydoras sp. C115 | reverse complement strand
CCCTGTCCTGGGTGTATCTGCCCAGCGCCCGAGACGTTCTCCCCTGGATGGGCATGGGGAACCCCCCCCCGCGACCCTAATAGAGGATAAAGCGGGAGATAATGAATGAATGAAAATTATAATGAGACAGAGGACAAAAATGACAGCTGCGTATGAACCAGCTCCATCTCTTTTGTTTTCTTTAGACAGTAATGCCGGTGTTTAAATTCGAACCCAACACGTTTTGTAGTTTCAGTCACAATAATCCTCATAAAACGGGTGGGTGGTGCAAATCCCTTTTAAAATATTGTTTTAAAGGTGGGGCGGCACGGTGGCTTAGTGGTTTAGCATGTTCTCCTCTCAGCACTAGTGATTCCCGGTTCGAATCCCCATCTGGGTGGAGTTTCCATGTCCTCCCCGTGTCCTCGTGGGTTTCCTCTAGGTTCTCCGGTTTCCTCCCACAGTCCAAAAACATGGATCAAGGTCAATTCATTCATTCATTTATTATCTCCCGCTTTATCCTCTATTAGGGTCGTGGGGGGGGGTTCCCCATGCCCAACCAGGGGAGAACGTTTCAGGAACTGGGCAGATACACCCAGGACAGGGCGCCAATCCATCGCTGGGCACACACTCACACACACACACACACTATATGGGGCAATTTGGAGAATTCAATTGACTTGATCCATGTTTTTGGACTGTGGGAGGAATCCGGAGATCCCGGAGGAAACCCACGCGGACACGGGGAGAATCAAGGTCAATTGAGTTCTCCAAATTGCCCCATATAGAGTGTGTCTGTGTGAGTGAGTGTGTGTGTGCCCAGCGATAGATTGGCGCCCTGTCCTGGGTCTATCTGCCCAGCGCCCGGAATCCACCCAATGGATGGATTTCAAAGGTGAAGTACTGACACCGGATACAAGGCTGGACTTTAATATTTATTATAACTCAGTTTAAAGGTGTTTAAGTCTGAGGGATTGTACTCCAGGCTGAACTCACATCACTTTAATAACACTTCATTAGTGTCCTGATCGACGTCACCTCAGGGGATGAAACAGGAAACGGACTTCCCCAAACTGTTGTCCAGCACTGCTCGCTATTTTTTATTATTTATTTTTTTTTACAACTACGGGTTCGAGTCTGAAGCCTCAAACTTTTTTTGGCAAACTAGTTTCTGCGCTTTTTAAACACCAACACACATGGTTTACATTCACAGACGACTCGCTTTATAAAAAGGAAACGGCGACGCGAGGGGAGGAAAGCAAAGCCGTCGCGGCAATCCGGACACGCTCGTTAAAACTGAACGCGCGTCTGGGCTCGAGCGTTAACCGCGCTCCGTACACAACGGTCGCGTTTCTTTTATTTACCTATTTATTTATTATTATAATAATTATTATTACTATTATTATTTTGTGCGGTAGTTTGGCAATTCTTTTTGTTGGGCTTTAGTGAAATAATGAAGATAGATGAATAAAATGAAGACAAAAATGTGATTATCAAATCAATTCGCTGCTGCCGCGTGTAATGCACGGGACACTGTGACGTGACGTCAAACGAGCGTACAGACACACACACACACACACACACACACACACACACACACACAATGCTGCAAGAACATGCGAAAGGCCTTCAGTGAGGTTTAAATAAGTGAGGTTTAAATAAGCCACAGATCCTCAGGCGTGCAAAAGCGGAGCGATGCGTTAAACGGAGTAAATCACGGCGTGCCGGACATGCGCGCGGCTGAAACACGTACCTGTAATCCGCACAGACACTCCCTTCTCTCGGTTATCAAAGCTTTCGGCTCACTGAGTCTGAACGCCTGCGAGCGGAAGAGACCCATACACACTCCACACACCATGCGGACGGCTCGGTGCTCACCGCCGGGACGCCGCACATGGCTGCGAGATCAGCGCTCGTCGTGTCCGCCGCGCCTCTCCCTGGCAACACGCCGTTTCATAGGGAACACTGCCCTCCTGTGGCGAAGGAGCGTAAATACGCAGACCGTTGAAAAACGCAAGGGTCTTTTTTTTTACGTATATAATGTAAAAAAAAAAAAAAAAAAAATACGCAGTCCAAGGTGTTGGTCAGTGGGGGGGTCACACAAAACTCGTAGAATATTAACACTTCGCGCTAGCTGCTCGTTTTCGAGCGAAAATCACAATGAACGCCACAATGCTAATGCTAATGACCTCAAGGCCGCAGAACTGACCAATCGTCGTTTATACAAATCATATCTATCCATTAATTATCCTCTGTTTTATCCTCTATTGGGGGTGGTGGGTGTTCCCCATGCCCATCCAGGGGAGAACGTTTCGGGCGCTGGGCAGATAGACCCAGGACAGGGCGCCAATCCATCGCTGGGCACACACTCTATGTGGGGCAATTTGGAGAATTCAATTGACCTTGAAGGCGGCACGGTGGCTTAGTGGTTAGCACGTTCGCCTCTCAGCGCTAGGGATTCCCGGTTCGAATCCCCATCTGGGTGGAGTTTCCATGTTCTCCCTGTGTCCGCGTGGGTTTCCTCCGGGTTCTCCGGTTTCCTCCCACAGTCCAAAAACATGGATCAAGTTGAGTTCTCTAAATTGCCCCATATAGAGTGTGTTTGAGTGTGTGAGTGTGTACCCAGCGATGGATTGGCACCCTGTCCTGGGTGTATCTGCCCAGCGCCCAAGACGTTCTCCCCTGGATGGGCATGGGGAACCCCACCGCGACCCTAATAGAGGATAAAGCGGGAGATAATGAATGAATGAATTGACCTTGAATCCATGTTTTTTGGACTGTGGGAGGAAACCGGAGAACCCGGAGGAAACCCACACGTACACGGGGAGAACATGGAAACGCCACCCAGATTGGGATTCGAACCGGGAATTCCCCAGCGCTGAGAGGAGAACCTGCTAAACCACTAAGCCACCCCTTACAAATCAAATCAAATATAGAAATGGTCTCTATCTCTAGTGCAATAAATGCCCCACAAATAACAGGATTAGGAACAATTTGACCTAAAATGTTTATTGAAATCGCTGCCCATTTCAGAGGCGACGTCCCACACCAAACATACTTTCATGTCGTCTACGCACACTCTATACAAAGTATGCTGCCAGAGCAGCCATTTTGTCTTTGGGTTTTTTCAGATTTCCCCGTGCGCCGGGCCGTCTGCCTCGCCCCCTGCCCCTTCCCCTGCGAGCGCCGCCTCCCCGATGCATGGGATGCCGCATGGCCGCATGCTTGAGCTCCACCAGGTCCTGGAAGATCGGGTCGCAGAATATGCACCCGGTGTGTTGGGTCTCTCCGTCGGCCAGCGGCGTTCGAGCTTTGTGGAAGTCCACCATGACCAGCGAGGCCTCGCACGAATCGCAGCTCTCCTGAGAAACCTGCACTTTATGAGCCTGCTCAAAGAAGTGCACCACCACGTTACACTTGTTGCAGGCCATGCGCCATTTGGGGCCCGAGTTGGGGTCGAAGACCAGGACGCCAGTCTCACACTCCACACACTGACCGATGCCTAGAGAATTGAGCGAGTGGGGACAGGATGGGTGGGTGCACTCGTTACAGCCCATACCTGCAAATATATATATAAAAAAACAATGTTAATAAACTACAAATAGTTAAGTGATTAGTTAATAATTGGTATTTTTCCTGTAATTTTTATTTCGCTGGCGCACCTTTCTTCATGTCTCTGAAGGGAGGGTTGCTGAAGCAATAAGGGCAGAGCGAATAGCTTTTCCCACGCGAACCCGACGTCCACAGCACCAGCTCAAACTCGTCCAGGGGACACTTCAGCTCCTTGTAAAGTTTGATGGCTCCGTTTTGGGGAAGACTGTAGGTCTCATCGCAGTGCGAACAGTGCAGACGACTCGGTTTGGCCTGAAAAGCACACACACGGTTAGAGCATGTTAAACAATAAAGATCAAACATGGACATTTCCACCTCCTCTAATTAATCCCAGCATTTTTTACGGGGTGGCACGGTGGCTTAGTGGTTTAGCATGTTCGCCTCTCAGCACTAGGGATTCCCGGGTCGAATCCCCATCTGGGTGAAGTTTCCATGTTCTCCCCGTGTCCGCGTGGGTTTCCTCCGGGTTCTCCAGTTTCCTCCCACAGTCCAAAAACATGGATCAAGTCAATTGAGTTCTCCAAATTGCCCCATATAGAGTGTGTGCGTGAGTAAGTGTGTGCCCAGCGATAGATTGGCACCCTGTCCTGGGTGTATCTGCCCAGCGCCCGAAACGTTCTCCCCTGGATGGGCATGGGGAACCCCCCACGACCCTAATATAGGATAAAGCGGAAGATAATGGATGGATGGATGGATTTTTATGATGAAGCGACGTTGTAGACCATCGTCACTGCGGCGTCCCAGCTTTAAACTTCAGTATAAATCACTACAGATGGCAGAATTTGTCTGGGAAAGAATACAGCTGCAACGCTGAATCCGTGTTAAATGAATCAAACTTTTGACCAACTATTGGAAGAAATCTGTTCTAGGAAACAATTTTAAGTCGCAGCTTCTTGAAGCGAGGACAGGAGCCTTCTGACATTCTCACAGGCTGATCAACGGGCGAGAGATGACGTACGTCACCGATGCCCATCATTAGTAAACATCAATCACCGTCTTTTTGCCTCATACATGAAACATGAAGGTAAAAGCATCAAAAGCTTTTAGAACTGCTTCATTTGAAATTACATATTCACAAGGGTTGAATCCAGGACACGATGATACACACTGCCCGTTCCAGTGTTGAAGGTCATTCTCTCATGCGGAGCATCAACATATCCATTCATCTCTTTCACGTTCATTCTGATGCTCTGATCAGTTATGACTCATGTGTTATTGTGGAGTTGTTTATAAAAACTTTAAAATCCTTATAAAAGACAATGAGTTGTCCTGGAACTGAATGTCAATATCGAAAAGTTCACAATAAGTAAGTAAAGTTTTGTTTTGTCTGATAAATAAACATACGGCTTAGTGGTTTGGCATGTTCTCCTCTCAGCGCGGGGGATTCCCGGTTCAAAATCCCCATCTGGGTGGAGTTTCCTTGTTCTCCCCGTGTCCGTGTGGGTTTCCTCCGGGTTCTCCGGTTTCCTCCCACAGTCCAAAAACATGGATCAAGTCAATTGAGTTCTCCAAATTGCCCCATATAGAGTGTGTCTGTGAGCGAGTGTGTGTCCAGAGATAGATTGGCGCCCTGTCCTGGGTGTATCTGCCCAGTGCCCGAAACGTTCTCCCCTGGATGGGCATGGGGAACCCCCCCCGCGACCCTAATAGAGGATAAAGCGGAAGATAATGGATGGATGGAAATAAACAGCCATAATTGGCCCGAGCACCTTACACACACACCTACCTGAATGTACTTCATGAAGCGATGGCACTTTCCACAACGAGAGAAGGGCTTCCCTGTAGCAGCGATGGGTGAGAAGGACACCTCCATCAGCTCATCCATACCTGCATGAACAGAGAGGTATGGAATGAACTGAACATTCCCATCAACATTGTGATGGATTAGGATGGAGACTGGGAGTCAGCTCCTCTCATCCATCATCAGCGTCTAATCTCAAAAAGGCTAATTGATAAATAAGATTTGTTAAGATGAGCCGTGTTAAATAATTGGAAGATGTTATAACCAGGGTGGCACGGTGGCTTAGTGGTTAGCACGTTCGCCCGATTCCCGGTTCGAATCCCCATCTGGGTGGAGTTTCCATGTTCTCGCCGTGTCCGCGTGGGTTTCCTCCGGAGTCTCCGGTTTTCTCCCACAGTCCAAAAACATGGCTCAAGATCAATTGAGTTCTCCAAATTGCCCCCTATAGAGTGTGCGTGTCTGTGTGAGTGAGTCCATGTGTGCCCAGCGATAGATTGGCACCCTGTCCTGGGTGTATCTGCCCAGTGCCCGAAACTTTCTCCCCTGGATGGGCATGGGGAACCCCCCCCCCCCCCCCCCGACCCTAGTAGAGGATAAAGCGTGAGATAATTGATGGATGGATGGATAAATGTTATAACCATAAAGGAACAGGGAACTCCTGTGAGTGTAATGTGTAGGTGTCTCAATACATTTTTTTAAAATCTGTATGGTGTTTAAATAACACACTCACCCGCAAGGGAATCCACAAAGTAGTGGAACTTTCTCTTAAAGATGTCCAGGGTGTGCTGCAGTACCTGGTTGAAGTTGGCTTTACCCTGAGCAATGAGGTTGAGCTGCTTCTCCACCGCACTGCGGATGGTGGGCAGGACCAGTTCTGCATCTGCCACAGAGTTACAGGTTCGAATCTACAAAACTGAACAGTCGGAGAATCGCACGGCTCTGCGTGGACCACTGAAATCATGGGGGCATCCTGTAATCGACGCCCAGAGTGCCATATATGGGCGTGACAACTACGGAATGACACCCGACTTCAGTGATGCATCAGCATGCGATTAAACAGAGTTTAAGGCAAATGGGTTTCATTCTCTTTCCGCTCACCGATCTTGTAGTAACCGTGAACCAGGACGATGCCGAGATTGGTGGGTTTGAGCTTGCGCCCATTCTCCACAGTTACGTAATTCCGCTGACAGATGTTGTTGATGTGCACAGGAATGCTGGCATCCGTACCTGAAATTCCACAAAGCCTGTAAGCAACAAGGTCACCAGGTACCGCTCCCCATTATATATGTACGGAGACGGATCTTAGGTCACTGATTTCGAGGTCATTGTCGTACCGATGCCATGTTTCTCCATCAGTGTGATGAGCTCGGCTTCGGTGAGGTAGTCCGGTGGGTTGGTTTGCTTCTCCACAAGTTTGATCTCATCCACCGTAAACATGTCGCCCTTCTCACAAGTTGGCAGCACCTCCTCGTCTGCGATGCCCTGCCACGGCATCACCTCGGTAAAACCTGAGCGAGCCCGAGTGCATGCAAATCAGTTTTTTTCAGTGTGATGCAGAGGTGTCCACATATATTCGATACTCATATTTATAAATCAGCTGTCTAACCGGCAGAAATGAGGGTTTTGCCGGTGCAGGAAAACCCCTCTGTGGCGATTTGGAATGCGATGGTGGTCTGCAGGTACTTGCAGTCGGGGCTGACAGTAGCTATAAAGTGGCGTGTTATATATTCGTACAGACGCCACCCTTCGCTGCCTGTAAAGAGACAATAAGTGGATTATTGTGGAAGATAAACACAGATAAAGTGCACGCTCAGGCAAAAAGTGACACCGATTCTGATCCGAGCTTTTCATTAAAGGCATATAACGATGATACCTAGCTCGCTCTCAGATGCGGCCCTCATCGGGGTGATCGGTGGATGATCTCCAGCATCCACGCCTTTTCGAGGTCGGTTGATGCCTTCAGCGAGCAGCGCTTTAACCTGTTCTCAACACGCACACGTACAAAGACTTGAGCACAAGAGTTACTATTAAGATTTTAAGATTACTATTTTAAGATTACTATTAAGATTACTATTTAAACAAATACCTACTTTAATATAAATATAAAAAAATCTAATATAAAGCTTTCAAAAGTCCTTATGAGTCAGTAATTATTGTATAATATATTATAATATATTATTGTATAATATAAATATAATGTAAGACAAATGCCACTTTTCTTAATGTGACGAAGGCATCATAACATGCAAATAAAAGACATTTTGGACATTAAACAAAGTGAATCACATTCAGGAAGGTTTGCTGTTCTTATGTTCGACAGAAGGTGAGGTACGGTGGCTTAGTGATTTGGCATGTTCTCCTCTCAGTGCTGGGGATGCCTGGTTCGAATCCCAATCTGGGTGGAGTTTCCATGTTCTCCCTGTCCCACATGGGTTTCCTCCCAATTTAATTCTCCAAATTGCCCCATATAGAGTGTGTATGTTTGAGTAAGTGTGTGTGTCCAGGGATAGATGGGCGCCCTGTCCTGGGTGTATCTGCCCAGCGTCCGAGATGATCTCCCCTGGATGGGCATGGGGAACCCCCCATTCCCCCCCGCGACCCTAATAGAGGATAAAGCGGAAGAAAATGGATGGATCGATGGATGGATGTTATTTACAGGAGACACATTTTAAGGATCGTCCCCTAAGCTCTTGCTAAAACTTCAAAAGGCACAACATTTTTAAAAATGTATGCTGTCTAAATCACATTAGGGGATTCAGCTCAAACAACGCCAAACAACGGCGACGCTCTCCACACATTTCTGTCTTCATCATCGTATCCAATGACTCCCACAATTACAGCCATGACGTCGGACGAGGAGTCTCACCGTCTCGGCCCAGAAGCAATTGTTGGCTTGCTGCCTGAGGGTCCCTTTCAGGTCAAAGTTCTCAGGGTAGTGCGTGGTCTCTGTGCGAGGGTAGCTGATGTAACCCTGTGTGTACAGGCGTTCGGCGATCTGCATGGTGTGCTGAGGACTCATCCCTTCAAACACGTCAATATTAATTCATATTAAACACAGTAAAACAGATGGGTTTAATTTATAAGCATATTATTATTCATTATTAATAGACTACAGACCTAAAAAAGTACCAGGACACTTCAATTTCATTTTCTTACCCAGTGCAGAGCTGGCCACTCGTAACATCTCCACTGTGTTTAAGGCCAGCGGTCTCTGTTTGGCCTTTTCTTTCTTACTGACTGACTCCACCTGTGAAAGGCATAAAGAAAAATTAAGATTAAATGCAAATTTTAGGATCCAAGGTGGTGTTGGACCCTATCTAAGCATGTTTAAAGCCTAATCTATTGTAGGACTTTCAAATTATGAGTTTCTTGTCATAAAAGTCTGAAGCATGGATTTTGGCAGAAATCAGCTCTGTGGTAAATAAATATGTTCAAAATCCTACTCCTGTATCACTGAATTCTCTGATTCACAAGGTCATAATACTAAAATAACCAATGATATTTCAGTATATTACACCAAAATAAAGGTGTGTGCTAGGGCCGCATCAGTTTGTGGTTTGTCCTTTTTTTAAGAATGACCCCAACAGAACTAATAAAACTAAAGACATCGGTCATTCCTTCATGTGACATCTGACTCTTAATTTCCCAGACACCTTACATTAGTTATTAGAACTAAAAGTCACTATTCGGGAGCTCAAAGGTCCAGCAGAACATCTGGAACACACCAGGGCTTCTTTCGCCGACTTGGTCATGTTGACGAACATCTGTCCGATTTCTCTGTCAAACACCCGCACGCGATCCCAGTCCAGTGTAATGGGACTGTCCTTTCCCCTGAACACCTACAAAACAAACAAAACTGCAACCATTACACCTAAACTGAACATCCCCCACAGAAATACAACTTACAACATATATTCACACCCCTCCACAGTTTTAGGGTTTGCAGTTGGTCTTATAGCAAATATGAATATTGCGTTTATCTCTAATCAGTGTTTGTCCCAGCCCTTTGTCCCATTCGGAGTCAGACAAACATAATGAGCTGACCTTGGCCTGGATGACCCAATACATCTCAGGTTTAAAGGACTGGATCTTGTCATGGCGCTCCACGCAGAACCCGAGTGTCGGCGTCTGGCACGGGCCGAACGAGATGAGAGAGGAATCCAGGTTACCGTATTTACCCTGAAAATACTTTGTTTGGAACCTAAAGAAGTGAAATTAGAGGTGGAAAAAAAAGATAAAGCTCATCATGTGAAAAGAAACATCCCGTACAGCTGTATGGCCGAAAGTAAGTGGACACTCACATCTTATTCTAAATGTATAAATAATACCCCATGTGGGGTCAGAACGTTATCAGAAAACAATGCTTCTGTGATGTTGACTAAGAGCCATTGAGGTCTTCCTTAAATTACCTCAAAGCTACAAACTTAATTACACAACCCTATCAAACACTTTTGGGATGAACTAGAATGACGACTGCGAGCCTCTTTTGGATAAACGGGCAGAAATTGCCTCAGACAAGCGCCAGAATCTTGCAGAAAGCCCTCACAGCAGAATAAAAGCTGTTTTGGTTGTGAACCACTCTGACTAGAACTTCATAAAAGCTTCTGCAGTTATGATGTGAAAGTGTCCCGGTACCTTGACCCTCATAAAACATCTACGCGTTCTCCGTACCGAGTGAAAGCACAGCCGATTCGGAGGTCCAGTTCCTGCCGCGCGTCCACAGACAGAGCCTCGTTCTTGTTGGGTTCTCCGAGCTTGTTCATGGCATTACAGATATCCGTATCCGTGATGGAGCTGAACTTGGCGCGGTACACGGTCCGTTCGTTACCGTACGGTTTGTTCATAATCGGCCGGACTGCGTCCAGAACCTAAACGACGGTGGAGCCACATTAATACCGCATTAATAAAAGTCCCTAAATAAACACCGAACGAACGGCCGAGCACGTCAGACAAACCTCGAAGCAAATGTTTTCTCCTTCTTTATCACAATCCAACCACAAAACAACAAAATCACAACCTCTGGCTTCGACCTGTGAAGAGAAAGAGGATCTTTGTTTTCTTTCTGTGTAAACGGTGATTTTAATTATAACAAGCAAATAATTATACAAAGAGAAGTTATATGAAGAGTCACCTGTAGGAACTTGACCATGCTGAGTTTTGGGTTGGCCTCTTTTTTCTCAGTGGGTGCTTTGCTGAACAGCTCAGCCGGGTCCACTTTATCCCAGTTGTTATATTTTCCTTTATACAATAACAACAGACACAAAAATGAGCCACAACAGTTACTTTACTACAATAGATTCGACATTCCAATACATTATTTTTCTTTTAATGCCGAATTCTGCACTCGCCTATGAAATCCAGACTCATGACGTGGCCGCAAACCGAAGTCATTTTGAAGCGGGCGCTCTGGCCCATGAAGGATCCGGTGTACTCGTGCACCGAGCATGCTCCGTTCAAACCTTTACGACTGGAACAGCTGCCTGGTGGCACAGAAAGAGACGTGATCGGGTCGAGATGCATTACAGCTGATAGAACACGGCACACGAACACACAATCACGGGCGTCACTCCACCACCCAAATCCGACCTGCTTTAGCAGCTTCATTAAGCTACAGATTCTAATCTTGTTTGACATTATAATGTTGGGGCGGCACGGTGGCATGGTGGTTTAGCACGTTCTCCTCTCAGTGCTAGGGATTCCCGGTTCGAATCCCCATCTGGGTGGAGTTTCCATGTTCTCCCCGTGTCCGCGTGGGTTTCCTCCGGGTTCTCCGGTTTCCTCCCACAGTCCAAAAACATGGATCAAGTCAATTGAATTCTCCAAATTGTCCCATGTAGAGTGTCTGTGTGAGTGAGTGTGTGTCCAGCGATGGATTGGCGCCCTGTCCTGGGTCTATGTGCCCAGCGCCCGAAACGTTCTCCCCTGGATGGGCATGGGGAACCCCCACCGTGACCCTAATAGAGGATAAAGCGGGAGATAATGAATGAATGAATGAATTATAATCTTGAACCAGAGCTGATTGTAATTTAAGCATGAGTGAATGAATGTAAAATGGGCGGCACGGTGGCTTAGCATGTTCTCCTCTCAGCGCTGGGGATTCCCGGTTGGAATCCCAATCTGGGTGGAGTTTCCGTGTTCTCCCCATGTCCGCGTGGGTTTCCTCCGGGTTCTCCGCTCTCCTCCCACAGTGGATCAAGGTCAATTGAGTTCTCCAAATCGCCCCATATAGAGTGTGTCAGTGAGAGTGAGTGAGTGTGTGCCCAGCGATAGATCGGCGCCCTGTCCTGGGTGTATCTGCCCGGCGCCCGAGACGTTCTTCCCTGGATGGGCATGGGGAACCCCCCCGCGACCCTAATAGAGGATAAAGCGGAAGATAATGGATGGATGGATGAATGTAAAATGCAGAGAGGAATTAAGTGACTGACTGCTGTCTCGAGAGGATGACGCCGAGCCGTACGCTGCGGTTAATGGATGGATGGATGCCGTGGTCAGACCCAAGGCCGCGCTCTCATTTGCACATGAGTGAACACAGTGAGGGCCACCGATTAAAAAAAAAAAAAAAAAAATCATGAAGTCATACGACCCCATTCGCTTCCACTTATGTGAATGAACTTATCCGACCCATTTGGGCCTGGAGCATATAAAAATGAGAAGACCTCTGGAAATGGCACCTCTCCACCCGACCGCACCCGAGCACCCCGGTCGCCTCTCTACACCGCCGTGTTCACCGCCACCGAACGCCATGCAGCAGGTCAGTCTTTCCGCGTTTCTCTCATCAGAAAAACGGGACGCCATTCGTATCGATCAGATCTATGTGATACGATCATCTCTGTCCTTCTTTAGATTTCCGCTCTTCTCATGTTGACCCTGCTGCTGTTAAAGCAGACTCTGAGCAGTCCCACCGTGGCTCGCTGCGCGGACGACGAAGCGGCCTCGCCCATCTGCATGTCCAATCTGGAGGAATACTACGCACAAGTCATTAATGTGCCAAGTCGTCTCAACGAGCGAAGCTTGGCTGCCTGGACCTACGTGTGAGTACCCCCGTTCTAATGTATGGATTTACCATCTGAGTTAGACGCTCGGTAATAAACTATTTATTATAACTCAATACGTGAGACACCATGCGACAGTGTTTGAAATCGGGTAAACTAGGACTCTGTACCTATAGGTACAATATACCCCCCAGGATTAATACGGTGTAATTTCTGGGGCCCAAGCGGTACCTTAATATTCCTACGCGAGGGCACTGCTCCACTGACAAGCGTTATATCCCTGAAGGTAGCACACAGTATTCATTCATTCATTCATGATCTACCGCTTTATCCTATATTAGGGTTGCGGGGGGGGGTTCCCCATGCCCATCCAGGGGAGAACGTTTCGGGCGCTGGGCAGCGCCAATCAAATTGGGCCAATCAAGTTCGTCCACGCCATGTAGTTGTTTATTTTTATGCTACACAAAAGCACAGTCATTCATTCATTCATTATCTCCCGCTTTATCCTCTATTAGGGTCGCGGTGGGGTTCCCCATGCCCATCCAGGGGAGAACGTCTCGGGCGCTGGGCAGATAGACCCAGGACAGGGCGCCAATCTATCGCTGGGCACACACTCACACAGACATACACACTCTATATGGGGCAATTTGGAGAACTCAATTGACTTGATCCATGTTTTTGGACTGTGGGAGGAAACCGGAGAACCCGGAGGAAACCCACGCGGACACGAGGAGAAGATGGAAACTCCACCCAGATGGGGGATTCGAACCGGGAAATCCCTAGTGCTGAGAGGAGAACGTGCTAAACACTAAGCCACCTATATCTTAATCTAAAACTAATCAACTGTGTTGTTGATTATCATAAATGATACAATCATTTATGACAATCTATTAATCAATTTATGACTACTAGATACAAAGGAAAAACTTCCAAAAATGTTTCCATGAAATCAGCTGAAAATAGGGAGTCATTAAAGCACTTGTGGGTGTCCTGATATGATATGATATGCTCATACAGCCTATAACATGACTGTATGTCTCAACATGAGCGTGACTCAACATCTGTACTTTAATGCCGACATGTACGAGGATTTCATTACTTGCTACGGTTTTTGCTTTTATACAGCGAGAAGATAGACCTGGACCGCATGCCGCAAGTCATCCACGAAGCCGTCTGCCTTACGAGACACTCTTGCAGCGGAGTGGACGGCGCCTTTGGCGTGGAGAGCGTGCCCATCGCTATCAAGATGCCCGTCCTCCGGAGGAGCTCTGGATGCCAGTTTAATTCTATTGAATTTGAGTCTGTGAACATCGCCTGTATATGTGCGGTGGCTCGGCGAAGCTAAAACCAACACCCCACTGGATCATTTACGCACAATGCCGTAACTCGTGTAGAAACTAATATCATGTAACTGACATTAACGAAAAACATCACGCAAACGAAATAAAGCATGCATTAAATCTTTGCATGTCTTGTGATATGTCTCAATGTTTTGTTTTGTTTTAAAAGAGTTTTCAGTGCACAAAGAAATGGGATTCCAGTTCCACAATCTGTAGAATTCAAATGTCAGTGATTTGGGGGCAGACACACACTCAGCTGCACTGATGGGGTAAATATGGAGGACCAGTTCCTCAGAGGGTAAGATCAGGAGGCAAACCAGAACACTTCATCACTTAAATTACAAAGTGCATAAGCAGTGCTGCTCCTATGCTGAAGCATAGACGTCGAAGTCAAGGTCCGTGGGCCAAATCCGGACCGCTATACAATTATATCCGGACCGCGAGATCGTTTCACATTGATAAATTGTTATTGTTTCTAATGACAGGGTGGCACGGTGGCTTAGGGGTTAGCACGTTAGGGAGTCCTGGTTTGAATCCCAATCTGGGTGGAGTTTCCATGTCCTCCCCGTGTCCGCATGGGTTTCCTCCGGGTTCTCCGGTTTCCTCCCACAGTCCAAACACATGGATCGAGGTCAATTGAATTCTCCAAATTGCCCCATATAGAGTGTGTGTGTGAGTGAGTATGTGTCCAGTGATAGACTGGAGCCCTGTCCTGGGTCTATCTGCCCAGCGCCCGAGACGTTCTCCCCTGGATGGGCATGGGGAACCCCACCGCGACCCTAATAGAGGATAAAGCGCAAGATAATAGCACTATGTTTTTGGACTGCGCTCATATTGTAAACGTGTATGATGTTGACAGGAACACTTTTATGGAGAGAAACATTTAAAGATATTTAAAGTTTAAGCTCATTTCCCTAAAATCACCCAAAAGTAAAGAAAACGGAGGGTTGTTTTTTATGTTGTTGTTATTTTTACTTTTGTGGAAAAGCATCTTTTTTTTTTTTTTTATTACTTTTGCTGATTTTTACTTACAGGGCAAATAAAAAGTTTGAAACACCCCCTATTACTATAAAAGCGACTGATTTAAAATCAATAAAGTGAATTTATCCCTTGACAGGCACGGTGGCTTAGTGGTTTAGCACGTTCTCCTCTCAGCACTAGGGATTCCCGGTTCGAAAACCCACCTGGGTGGAGTTTCCATGTTCTCCCCGTGCCCGCGTGGGTTTCCTCCGGGTTCTCCGGTTTCCTCCCACAGTCCAAAAACATGGATCGAGGTCAATTGAATTCTCCAAATTGCCCCATTTAGAGTGTGTGTGAGTGAGTATGTGTCCAGTGATAGATTGGCGCCCTGTCCTGGGTGTATCTGCCCAGCGCCCGAAACGTTCTCCCCTGGATGGGCATGGGGAACCCCCCCCCCACAACCCTAATAGAGGATAAAGCGGAAGATAATGGATGAATGAATGAATAATTTATCTCTTGACAGGCACGGTGGCTCAGTGGTTTAGCACGTTCTCCTCTCAGCACTAGGGATTCCCGGTTCGAATCCCCACCTGGGTGGAGTTTCCATGTTCTCCCCGTGTCCGCGTGGGTTTCCTCCGGGTTCTCCGCTTTCCTCCCACAGTCCAAAAACATGGACCAAGTCAATTGAGTTCTCCAAATTGCCCCATATAGAGTGTGTCTGTGTGAGTGAGTGTGTGTCCAGCGATGGATTGGCGCCCTGTCCTGGGTGTATCTGCCCAGCGCCCGAAATGGGCATGGATGGGCATGGAGAACCCCCCCCCCCCCCGACCCTAATAGAGGATAAAGCGGGAGATAATGAATGAATGAATGAAAGGATATCTCTTGACATTCATACTAATGATTTATTATTTTACTCGGGAGGGAGTGGTAGCTCAGTGGTCAGGGTGTTGGACTATGAATCAGAAGGTTGTGGGTTCAAATCCCAGGTCCACTGAAGTTACCAGTGTGGGTCCTTGAGCAAGACCCTTAACCCTCATTGCTCCAGGGATGTTGTGATGAACCCTGTGCTCACCTCGTAAGTCGCTTTGGATAAAAGCGTCCAATAAATGACCAAATGTAATGTAAATGTACTCATTTATGATCCCCGCGCCATTCACACGACGCTTTAAGTCCAATTTAAGGTTTTTGTTTGTTCCAGGAGTTCTGCATTAATGTGTACCAACAAACAAGACAAGAAAAACACAATTTACATTTCTTTCTTTCTTTCTTTTTTTTACCTTTTGAAAGGATCTTAGCGATGGACTGAGCAAGAGACGGCTTCTCTGCCACCATCAGCACCGTCTTCATCTCTGAACCCCCCGCAGCCGAGCTCGCTCCGGACACAGCGCTTCCTTAAATAAACAAAACAATAAAAACATTTATAATTCAGTTTTAATTAATTAATTAATATCTGAACGGGGCGGCTTAGTGGTTTGGCATGTTCTCCTCTCAGCGCTAGGGATTCCCGGTTCGAATCCCCATCTGGGTGGAGTTTCCATGTCCTCCCCGTGTCCGCGTGGGTTTCCTCCGGGTTCTCCGGTTTCCTCCCACGGTCCAAAAACATGGATAAAGGTCAATTGAGTTCTCCAAATTGCCCCATAGAGAGTGTGTGTGTCTGTGTGAGTGAGTGTGTGCCCAGCGATGGATTGGCGCCCTGTCCTGGGTGTATCTGCCCAGCGCCCGAGACGTTCTCCCCTGGATGGGCATGGGGAACCCCACCGCGACCCTAATAGAGGATAAAGCGGGAGATAATGAATGAATGAAAATCTGAACGTAATGTTATCAACCGACCGGCGCACAGAACGTATGAAAGCGGGCAATACCTGCTTCCGAGTCCCTCTTCAACAAAATAAAAGTCGCCCCCCCCCCCCCCCCCACAATGAGAACCCATGCTCGAGGACGACGTGTTTATATGAAATAATGTCATCGTTTACAAATAAATCATTTTAACCATAGTGCATTAAAAAAATAGGCGTTGTCATAACACTTTATGTTAATTTTAAATCTAAATTTGGTAAAGCGTGCGTCGTTCCAAACTAAAACAATTGTCAGTCAGGCGAGCTGTCACTGGGTTTAACATTCACATCAGTTTTACGTAACTGTGATTAGTTTGTAAGAAATAGAAACAAAAACAAAGTGAATTTAAAAAAAAAAGAATATCTAAAAAATATATGCAATTAAGTTTTTAATAAAATTATTAATTAACACTATTTTATTAAAGGGGATTTAAAAACGATTTTTTTTTCGTGACTCCAAATGTACAACTTACAAGATACATTTTAAATTCTAGTTACTATTAACAGAACAACATTATTTTAAACATTATGTTTGCAACTTTTCGTATTTCGATTTAGTGTCATAACCACCCAGCTATATAATTCAATTTAACCGCAAGGGGGCAGCAAATCTCCGCGGATTAACAATGCTCGTGGTGACGAGTGCCAAAAAGAATTTTTAGAAAATAAAACACCAGCTTTAAAGCACAATTCAGTAAAGTGAATTTCTGATGTCTTACTGTAATTCATTTTTAATTCTACACATTTGCACAACTTTAAAATCCCCATTTCTTGTTTATTTCTTGTTTTCTACCCCTTTCTTTCTTTATTGCTGTATTATTTAAGGCCACCTGCAGATCTCACACACTATACTGTTCAATCAAAGAGCATATTTCTAAAAGACTTTGTTTTAAACCTTGGAAACTTTTAATACAAAAAAAAATCCAATTAAACATTAAACAACTGCCATTTCTTAGCCTGCAAAATTCGCAGTTTGCATAACTCTGCATAAATTGGCTGAAATACAGTAAGCTTCTCAATAAACACAGCGACCCGCTGTTGTTTTGTTAGTTTTTGACTGCTCTGAGCATCAGACTGCCAGAAATCCCCCCTACCTTTGGGAAAGTTCTACGAAGAGGAGGATTTAGAAACGTAACCTCACATTATTGGCTCATAAAGAATGATTACTTAAATATTACTTAAAGTTTTTTGCAAAAAAAAAGAAGAGGAACACACAGGAGGAAACCAGGCAAGACTAGCAAATATAGAATGTTAAAGGTACTGTGTGGAATGTATGGTGTGTGTGTGTGTGTGTGTGTGTGTGTGTGTGTGTGTGTGTGTGTGTGTATGTGTGTGTGTATTGTGGGGTGTGTCTGTAAAGACTTCATACCTTTACATTGCTGTAGTCAATTAGTCAGGACCCTATATTGGGATACTGTTGGCAAAAATGGACTTCAACCTCTGGGTTCTAGCTGCTATACTCTCTTAAATGAGTGTAGGTTCTGGGTTCTAGCTCCTATACTCTCTTAAATGAGTGTAGGTTCTTTGTTCTAGCTCCTATACTCTCTTAAATGAGTGTAGGTTCTGGGTTCTAGCTCCTATACTCTCTTAAATGAGTGTAGGTTCTAGCTCCTATACTCTCTTAAATGAGTGTAGGTTATTTGTTCTAGCTCCTATACTCTCTTAAATGAGTGTAGGTTCTGGGTTCTAGCTCCTATACTCTCTTAAATGAGTGTAGGTTCTTTTTTCTAGCTCCTATACTCTCTTAAATGAGTGTAGGTTCTGGGTACTAGCTCCTATACTCTCTTAAACGAGTGTAGGTTCTGGGTTCTAGCTCCTATACTCTCTTAAATGAGTGTAGTTTCTTTGTTTCTAGCTCCTATACTCTCTTAAATGAGAGTGTAGTTTCTGGGTTCTAGCTCCTATACTCTCTTAAATGAGTGTAGTTTCTTTGTTCTAGCTCCTATACTCTCTTAAATGAGTGTAGGTTCTGGGTTCTAGCTCCTATACTCTCTTAAATGAGTGTAGGTTCTGGGTTCTAGCTCCTATACTCTCTTAAATGAGTGTAGGTTCTTTGTTCTAGCTCCTATACTCTCTTAAATGAGTGTTGGTTCTGGGTTCTAGCTCCTATACTCTCTTAAATGAGTATAGTTTCTGGGTTCTAGCTATTATACTCTCTTAAATGAGTGTAGGTTCTTTTTTCTAGCTCCTATACTCTCTTAAATGAGTGTAGGTTCTGGGTACTAGCTCCTATACTCTCTTAAATGAGTGTAGGTTCTGGGTTCTAGCTCCTATACTCTCTTAAATGAGTGTAGGTTCTTTGTTCTAGCTCCTATACTCTCTTAAATGAGTGTAGGTTCTTTGTTCTAGCTCCTATACTCTCTTAAATGAGTGTAGGTTCTGGGTTCTAGCTCCTATACTCTCTTAAATGAGTGTAGGTTCTTTGTTCTAGCTCCTATACTCTCTTAAATGAGTGTAGGTTCTTTGTTCTAGCTCCTATACTCTCTTAAATGAGTGTAGGTTCTGGGTTCTAGCTCCTATACTCTCTTAAATGAGTGTAGGTTCTGGGTTCTAGCTCCTATACTCTCTTAAATGAGTGTAGGTTCTGGGTTCTAGCTCCTATACTCTCTTAAATGAGTGTAGGTTCTTTGTTCTAGCTCCTATACTCTCTTAAATGAGTGTAGGTTCTGGGTTCTAGCTCCTATACTCTCTTAAATGAGTGTAGGTTCTGGGTTCTAGCTCCTATACTCTCTTAAATGAGTGTAGGTTCTGGGTTCTAGCTCCTATACTCTCTTAAATGAGTGTAGGTTCTGGGTTCTAGCTCCTATACTCTCTTAAATGAGTGTAGGTTCTGGGTTCTAGCTCCTATACTCTCTTAAATGAGTGTAGGTTCTGGGTTCTAGCTCCTATACTCTCTTAAATGAGTGTAGGTTCTTTGTTCTAGCTCCTATACTCTCTTAAATGAGTGTAGGTTCTTTGTTCTAGCTCCTATACTCTCTTAAATGAGTGTAGGTTCTTTGTTCTAGCTCCTATACTCTCTTAAATGAGTGTATGTTCTTTGTTCTAGCTCCTATACTCTCTTAAATGAGTATAGTTTCTGGGTTCTAGCTCCTATACTCTCTTAAATGAGTGTAGGTTCTGGGTTCTAGCTCCTATACTCTCTTAAATGAGCATTGGTTCTGGGTTCTAGCTCCTATACTCTCTTAAATGAGCGTTGGTTCTGGGTTCTAGCTCCTATACTCTCTTAAATGAGTGTAGGTTCTGGGTTCTAGCTCCTATACTCTCTTAAATGAGTGTAGGTTCTTTGTTCTAGCTCCTATACTCTCTTAAATGAGTGTAGGTTCTGGGTTCTAGCTGCTATACTCTCTTAAATGAGTGTAGGTTCTTTGTTCTAGCTCCAATACTCTCTTAAATGAGTGTAGGTTCTTTGTTCTAGCTCCTATACTCTCTTAAATGAGTGTAGGTTCTTTGTTCTAGCTCCTATACTCTCTTAAATGAGTATAGTTTCTGGGTTCTAGCTCCTATACTCTCTTAAATGAGTGTAGGTTCTTTGTTCTAGCTCCTATACTCTCTTAAATGAGTGTAGGTTCTGGGTTCTAGCTCCTATACTCTTTTAAATGAGTATAGTTTCTGGGTTCTAGCTCCTATACTCTCTTAAATGAGTGAAGGTTCTTTGTTCTAGCTGCTATACTCTCTTAAATGAGTGTAGGTTCTTTGTTCTAGCTCCAATACTCTCTTAAATGAGTGTAGGTTCTTTGTTCTAGCTCCTATACTCTCTTAAATGAGTGTAGGTTCTTTGTTCTAGCTCCTATACTCTCTTAAATGAGTATAGTTTCTGGGTTCTAGCTCCTATACTCTCTTAAATGAGTGTAGGTTCTTTGTTCTAGCTCCTATACTCTCTTAAATGAGTGTAGGTTCTGGGTTCTAGCTCCTATACTCTTTTAAATGAGTATAGTTTCTGGGTTCTAGCTCCTATACTCTCTTAAATGAGTGTAGGTTCTTTGTTCTAGCTCCTATACTCTCTTAAATGAGTGTAGGTTCTGGGTTCTAGCTCCTATACTCTCTTAAATGAGTGTAGGTTCTTTGTTCTAGCTCCTATACTCTCTTAAATGAGTGTAGGTTCTTTGTTCTAGCTCCTATACTCTCTTAAATGAGTATAGTTTCTGGGTTCTAGCTCCTATACTCTCTTAAATGAGTGTAGGTTCTTTGTTCTAGCTCCTATACTCTCTTAAATGAGTGTAGGTTCTGGGTTCTAGCTCCTATACTCTTTTAAATGAGTATAGTTTCTGGGTTCTAGCTCCTATACTCTCTTAAATGAGTGTAGGTTCTTTGTTCTAGCTCCTATACTCTCTTAAATGAGTGTAGGTTCTGGGTTCTAGCTCCTATACTCTCTTAAATGAGTGTAGGTTCTTTGTTCTAGCTCCTATACTCTCTTAAATGAGTGTAGGTTCTTTGTTCTAGCTCCTATACTCTCTTAAATGAGTGTAGGTTCTTTGATCTAGCTCCTATACTCTCTTAAATGAGAGTAGGTTCTTTGTTCTAGCTCCTATACTCTCTTAAATGAGTGTAGGTTCTGGGTTGTAGCTCCTATACTCTCTTAAATGAGTGTAGGTTCTGGGTTCTAGCTCCTATACTCTCTTAAATGAGTGTAGGTTCTGGGTTCTAGCTCCTATACTCTCTTAAATGAGTGTAGGTTCTTTGTTCTAGCTCCTATACTCTCTTAAATGAGTGTAGGTTCTGGGTTCTAGCTCCTATACTCTTTTAAATGAGTGTAGGTTCTTTGCTCTAGCTCTTATACTCTCTTAAATGAGTGTAGGTACTTTGTTCTAGCTCCTATACTCTCTTAAATGAGTGTATGTTCTGGGTTCTAGCTCCTATACTCTCTTAAATTAGTGTAGGTTCTTTGTTCTAGCTCCTATACTCTCTTAAATGAGTGTAGGTTCTTTGTTCTAGCTCCTATACTCTCTTAAATGAGTGTATGTTCTTTGTTCTAGCTCCTATACTCTCTTAAATGAGTGTAGGTTCTTTGTTCGAGCTCCTATACTCTCTTAAATGAGTGTATGTTCTTTGTTCTAGCTCCTATACTCTCTTAAATGAGTGTAGGTTCTTTGTTCGAGCTCCTATACTCTCTTAAATGAGTGTAGGTTCTTTGTTCTAGCTCCTATACTCTCTTTAATGAGTGTAGTTTCTTTGTTCTAGCTCCTATACTCTCTTAAATGAGTGTAGGTTCTTTGTTCTAGCTCCTATACTCTCTTAAATGAGTGTAGGTTCTTTGTTCTAGCTCCTATACTCTCTTAAATGAGTGTAGGTTCTTTGTTCTAGCTCCTATACTCTCTTAAATGAGTGTAGATTCTTTGTTCTAGCTACTATACTCTCTTAAATGAGCGTATGTTCTTTGTTCGAGCTCCTATACTCTCTTAAATGAGTGTAGGTTCTGGGTTCTAGCACCTATACTCTCTTAAATGAGCGTTGGTTCTGGGTTCTAGCTCCTATACTCTCTTAAATGGGCGTAGGTTCTGGGTTCTAGCTCCTATATTCTCTTCTTAAATGAGCGTTGGTTCTGGGTTCTAGCTCCTATACTCTCTTAAATGAGTGTAGGTTCTGGGTTCTAGCTCCTATACTCTCTTAAATGAGTGTAGGTTTTTTGTTCTAGCTCATATACTCTCTTAAATGAGTGTAGGTTCTTTGTTCTAGCTCCTATACTCTCTTAAATGAGTGTAGGTTCTGGGTTCTAGCTCCTATACTCTCTTAAATGAGTGTAGGTTCTGGGTTCTAGCTCCTATACTCTCTTAAATGAGTGTAGGTTCTTTGTTCTAGCTCATATACTCTCTTAAATGAGTGTAGGTTCTTTGTTCTAGCTCCTATACTCTCTTAAATGAGTGTAGGTTCTGGGTTCTAGCTCCTATACTCTCTTAAATGAGTGTAGGTTGTGGGTTCTAGCTCCTATACTCTCTTAAATGAGTGTAGGTTCTGGGTTCTAGCTCCTATACTCTCTTAAATGAGTGTAGGTTCTTTGTTCTAGCTCCTATACTCTCTTAAATGAGTGTAGGTTCTGGGTTCTAGCTCCTATACTCTCTTAAATGAGTGTAGTTTCTTTGTTCTAGCTCCTATACTCTCCTAAATGAGTGTAGGTTCTTTGTTCTAGCTCCTATACTCTCTTAAATGAGTGTAGGTTTTTTGTTCTAGCTCCTATACTCTCTTAAATGAGTGTATGTTCTTTGTTCTAGCTCCTATACTCTCTTAAATGAGTATAGTTTCTGGGTTCTAGCTCCTATACTCTCTTAAATGAGTGTAGGTTCTGGGTTCTAGCTCCTATACTCTCTTAAATGAGCATTGGTTCTGGGTTCTAGCTCCTATACTCTCTTAAATGAGCGTTGGTTCTGGGTTCTAGCTCCTATACTCTCTTAAATGAGTGTAGGTTCTGGGTTCTAGCTCCTATACTCTCTTAAATGAGTGTAGGTTCTTTGTTCTAGCTCCTATACTCTCTTAGATGAGTGTAGGTTCTGGGTTCTAGCTCCTATACTCTCTTAAATGAGTGTAGGTTCTTTGTTCTAGCTCCTATACTCTCTTAAATGAGCGTTGGTTCTGGGTTCTAGCTCCTATACTCTCTTAAATGAGTGTAGGTTCTGGGTTCTAGCTCCTATACTCTCTTAAATGAGTGTAGGTTCTGGGTTCTAGCTCCTATACTCTCTTAAATGAGTGTAGGTTCTGGGTTCTAGCTCCTATACTCTCTTAAATGAGTGAAGGTTCTTTGTTCTAGCTGCTATACTCTCTTAAATGAGTTTAGGTTCTTTGTTCTAGCTCCTATACTCTCTTAAATGAGTGTAGGTTCTTTGTTCTAGCTCCTATACTCTCTTAAATGAGTGTATGTTCTGGGTTCTAGCTCCTATACTCTCTTAAATGAGTGTAGGTTCTGGGTTCTAGCTCCTATACTCTCTTAAATGAGTGTAGGTTCTGGGTTCTAGCTCCTATACTCTCTTAAATGAGTGTAGGTTCTTTGTTCTAGCTCCTATACTCTCTTAAATGAGTGTAGGTTCTTTGATCTAGCTCCTATACTCTCTTAAATGAGTGTAGGTTCTTTGTTCTAGCTCCTATACTCTCTTAAATGAGTGTAGGTTCTGGGTTGTAGCTCCTATACTCTCTTAAATGAGTGTAGGTTCTGGGTTCTAGCTCCTATACTCTCTTAAATGAGTGTAGGTTCTGGGTTCTAGCTCCTATACTCTCTTAAATGAGTGTAGGTTCTTTGTTCTAGCTCCTATACTCTCTTAAATGAGTGTAGGTTCTTTGTTCTAGCTCCTATACTCTCTTAAATGAGTGTAGGTTCTTTGTTCTAGCTCCTATACTCTCTTAAATGAGTGTAGGTTCTTTGTTCTAGCTCCTATACTCTCTTAAATGAGTGTAGATTCTTTGTTCTAGCTACTATACTCTCTTAAATGAGCGTATGTTCTTTGTTCGAGCTCCTATACTCTCTTAAATGAGTGTAGGTTCTGGGTTCTAGCACCTATACTCTCTTAAATGAGCGTTGGTTCTGGGTTCTAGCTCCTATACTCTCTTAAATGGGCGTAGGTTCTGGGTTCTAGCTCCTATATTCTCTTAAATGAGCGTTGGTTCTGGGTTCTAGCTCCTATACTCTCTTAAATGAGTGTAGGTTCTGGGTTCTAGCTCCTATACTCTCTTAAATGAGTGTAGGTTTTTTGTTCTAGCTCATATACTCTCTTAAATGAGTGTAGGTTCTTTGTTCTAGCTCCTATACTCTCTTAAATGAGTGTAGGTTCTGGGTTCTAGCTCCTATACTCTCTTAAATGAGTGTAGGTTCTGGGTTCTAGCTCCTATACTCTCTTAAATGAGTGTAGGTTCTTTGTTCTAGCTCATATACTCTCTTAAATGAGTGTAGGTTCTTTGTTCTAGCTCCTATACTCTCTTAAATGAGTGTAGGTTCTGGGTTCTAGCTCCTATACTCTCTTAAATGAGTGTAGGTTGTGGGTTCTAGCTCCTATACTCTCTTAAATGAGTGTAGGTTCTGGGTTCTAGCTCCTATACTCTCTTAAATGAGTGTAGGTTCTTTGTTCTAGCTCCTATACTCTCTTAAATGAGTGTAGGTTCTGGGTTCTAGCTCCTATACTCTCTTAAATGAGTGTAGTTTCTTTGTTCTAGCTCCTATACTCTCCTAAATGAGTGTAGGTTCTTTGTTCTAGCTCCTATACTCTCTTAAATGAGTGTAGGTTTTTTGTTCTAGCTCCTATACTCTCTTAAATGAGTGTATGTTCTTTGTTCTAGCTCCTATACTCTCTTAAATGAGTATAGTTTCTGGGTTCTAGCTCCTATACTCTCTTAAATGAGTGTAGGTTCTGGGTTCTAGCTCCTATACTCTCTTAAATGAGCATTGGTTCTGGGTTCTAGCTCCTATACTCTCTTAAATGAGCGTTGGTTCTGGGTTCTAGCTCCTATACTCTCTTAAATGAGTGTAGGTTCTGGGTTCTAGCTCCTATACTCTCTTAAATGAGTGTAGGTTCTTTGTTCTAGCTCCTATACTCTCTTAGATGAGTGTAGGTTCTGGGTTCTAGCTCCTATACTCTCTTAAATGAGTGTAGGTTCTTTGTTCTAGCTCCTATACTCTCTTAAATGAGCGTTGGTTCTGGGTTCTAGCTCCTATACTCTCTTAAATGAGTGTAGGTTCTGGGTTCTAGCTCCTATACTCTCTTAAATGAGTGTAGGTTCTGGGTTCTAGCTCCTATACTCTCTTAAATGAGTGTAGGTTCTGGGTTCTAGCTCCTATACTCTCTTAAATGAGTGAAGGTTCTTTGTTCTAGCTCCTATACTCTCTTAAATGAGTGTAGGTTCTTTGTTCGAGCTCCTATACTCTCTTAAATGAGTGTAGGTTCTTTGTTCTAGCTCCTATACTCTCTTTAATGAGTGTAGTTTCTTTGTTCTAGCTCCTATACTCTCTTAAATGAGTGTAGGTTCTTTGTTCTAGCTCCTATACTCTCTTAAATGAGTGTAGGTTCTTTGTTCTAGCTCCTATACTCTCTTAAATGAGTGTAGGTTCTTTGTTCTAGCTCCTATACTCTCTTAAATGAGTGTAGGAGCTGAAAAACACAGACACAGCGGAAAAAATTGGCTTTGTTAAAATACAAAATAGAAATGAAGTCAATACCCGGGCAGAGCATCTGTCTGTTTTACTGTCACTCTTCTGTTTGATCTTTAAAAAAAGAGTATTAAAAAAAAAAAAAGGTATAATGGATCAAAAAAAGCCCAAAAAGGTGGATCAAATATAGCGGTACTTGAATTTTAAACCCTGTATCCACTCACTGTAGACTCCATTACACACGTCCACCCTTCTGCACCACCATTCATTCATTCATTATCTCCCGCTTTATCCTCTATTAGGGTCGCGGTGGGGTTCCCCATGCCCATCCAGGGGAGAACATCTCGGGCGCTGGGCAGATAGACCCAGGACAGGGCGCCAATCCATCGCTGGGCACACACTCACTCACACAGACAGACACACTCTATATGGGGCAAATTTTTTTTGAGAATTCAATTGACTTGATCCATGTTTTTGGACTGTGGGAGGAATCCAGAGAACCCGGAGGAAACCCACGCAGACACGGGGAGAACATGGAAACTCCACCCAGATGGGGATTCGAAGCGGGAATCCCTAGTGCCGAGAGGCGAACGTGCCGAGCACTAAGCCACCGTGAAGCCTAGCTGCACCACCATGTACATTTACATTTACATTTGGTCATTTATTGGACGCTTTTATCCAAAGCGACTTACAAGGTGAGCACAGGGTTCATCTCAACATCCCTGGAGCAATGAGGGTTAAGGGTCTCGCTCAAGGACCCACATTGGTAACTTCAGTGGACCTGGGATTTGAACCGCCAACCTTCAGATTGATAGTCCAACACCCTGACCACTGAGCTACCACTCCCCCATGTAGATGTAAGATGTAATGTAGACCATGTAGATGTAAAATCAAAGATAGTGAGTCCTCTGTTTGTGCAGAATTTGTGTTAGTCCTCTTCGAATCCTTCATGAGGGATCACAGGATGCATGCCTACAGACTCTGGACATGTTTGCTTGCTGAATTATTTCTGCAATGTCACCAAGGTGTTTCCAAACTGCAGGAACACGGCCGTGTTCTGATCATACCAGAATGATACACGCTTACACAACCCCACCGCGTCGTTGTCACTGCAGAGAGTCATCCTTCACCCACATGATACCTGCTCTGAAGACACCGGGGTGTGTGCATCATAGAGTGACTCTTAATTGGGACGCCGTGGAACACTGTCCATCACACGGTTTAAATATCCAGTTCAAATGTAAATGTACAGATTGCATAATGGTGTCCATGTGCCTACGCAGGTATACACCACCCAACCTTGGAGGGGGGGGAGAGTAGGGCTGTGGGAGTGCTGCATGTTGGGTAGTGTGATGAGTCATGGTTGGTGTAACTGATGGATCTATAGCCTACAGTTCATCAGTATTCTACACTGATACACCACACACAAGCATCTTGCCGCACAGAGACAGTACGGCAGAATCGTAATCAGAGACGAGTTCGCTCTTCTGGAAAGGACAGATGGTGCGAAAATGCATGTGAACGAGCGAGAGAGCGAGAGAGAGAGAGAGAGAGAGAGAGAGAGAGAGCAAGAGAGCAAGAGATAGAGTAAGAGAGAGAGATGAAGACAATAAATGAACATAGCAGGGCTATAGAATGATGTTTTTCACAGAGACCCAGTCCCTTCCTCTCTCCTTTTTCTTTTTTTTTTTTTTTTTTTTTTTTTTTTTTGCTGTTTTCTCACGTGCACAGCCCTTTTTCATTCCGTTCCCTTAATATCTTTTCTTTATTTATTTTGTTCTTTGCTCCTTTCCTTTCTTCTTTTGTTCTTGTTTTGGCTTTCCTTTCTGATTCTGATTGAATTCCTTCATTTCTTTTCCATTTTTTTTTCTTGTTTCCCACCTTTCTTCTCTCCTCTCTTTCGTTTCTCCTTAATACTCCTGTTTGTCTTTAATTTGTGTTAAACTTCACTGAGTGTCTTTCTTTTTTTTCTGCCTTGTCCTCTGTGATTTTTAATTTACTCTCACTCTCCATACCTTTATTTTCATTTAAAAAAAAAATTCTCTCTCTTCATCTTTTTTTTTGTTATATGTCCTGCTCTCTGTCCTGTTCTCTTTGTTTTGTTTTTTTGTTTCATTTCCTCTGTCCTCCTTTTCATCCGGTTTTCTCAGACATGAGCTTGGTCTCCTTTCCTCTGTAGTGTTTTGTATGTCTTCCCCAGTGTCCAACTTCAAAGATCTTGTTTCCTCTGTCTTGTCTTCTTCTTTGACATGGTTGTCTGTCTGTCTTTACATTTCTCTGTCTATCTGTCTATCACTTTATCTATCTGTCACAACTGGAAATATTCCCTTAATGTTTTTTTTTTTTTGACATTATCACTAAATCAACAGTTTATTATGATAATGCAATGTTAAAGTAAAAGTAAAAGCAGAATAAATACTACTGATAAAACTAAAGCTGTAATTAAATCTAATGCCACCCGTGATGTATGTTCAAGTTTGTTTCATGGTCGTGCAAGTGTAGGCATTTTTCAGTGTGTGTGTGGCTATAAAGATCTGTGAGCTCCTCTGGCCTTCGGGCAGATAGAGGCTCCTTCACATTCTCCCACTGCTCTGTGAAATACCAGGTGAAACAAAGTCCACAGACGGTAGAACAGAGAAACGGGGACTGAATAAGAGAACTTGTTAATCTAGTTTCTTTGTTGTCGTCTGTTTGTCACTCTCTCACCTCACTGTGCCAGTATATTGTGTCGCCTTTTGTCTTGTTTTGTCTATTTGTTCTTTATATCCTAGAAACGCTTTCAGGTGTTTCGCATCTCTGTCTGCGTCTGTGATCGGGTGAAGCGTCTGTGCCCGAGAAATCATAAAACCTGAAATACAAGTTCATACATTTTTCTTTCTTGAACTTTGCGGCTTGCCCTTTAGCTCTGGGGTTTTTTTTTTAGAAGGGCAAATAATACGGCAATCCCTCTTATATACATTAACAAGAATGCACACAAGACCACATGGAGACAAGATCTGAAGATGCCAATGTACACCTCTCTCTGTGAACATTGCAGTTTGAAAGTAAATTCTAACCCTTTGAAGATTCAGCCTCAATAAATTCACGTCTTAAGTCCATATTTTTCTCTACATGCCCTGTTAGTCCACTTTATTGTTCTTCAATTACCAGAGCCCCTACAGAGCAGGTAGTATTTAGGTGGTTAATGATTTAAGACTCATGTGTTGGTTGTGGCGGTGCTAGTGTGTGCTGCACTGATATAAGTGCAACTGATACAGAAGTGCTGCTGCACTTTCTAAACACCAGAGAATACTCCATCAACCAGCGTCCTGTGATCAGTGATGAAGGATTAGAGGATGACTAACACAATCTATGCAGTAGCAGATAACCTACTGTCTCTGATTCTACATATACAATGAAAAAGGTGGCTGTGTGTGTAATAGAGTGAGTAGATACAGGGTTCATAGACTTTGTTTTATTAGTTTCACCAAGTTAGAAGCATGAAAATATCTAAAATTGGCTGGGTGTTTAATTTTATACCCCTGTGCCAATGGGACAGGGCAAAACATCTGAACCGATGTTGAATAACAGGTGTGTACTAATACTTTTGTCCATACAGCGGTTGTTTGAAATCGAGGAGGTAACTTAAACATGGCTATTCACACCTTTGCATTAGGTATTGTTCGATTCTACACATTGTTTGCTTGCAGGTGCTGCAACACTTACTAGGTGAAATTTTAGATCCCGCTGCTCTTCATGCATCCGGCATAAAGTACGTCTCTGTCAACCATTAAGCTACAAACACAGTCCACTTCGGATGGGTTTGAGACGCAGCCTCTGTTTTAGCCCTCACTAAAAATAAACAGATAATGAGAAAAATGAAACGTATTCAGATTCCATTTAGCCTTAATGTGTTTAATCAACCGCGACATATTTGACCTATTTTATATTTGCTTTGGTTCTGGTTTCTTAACAAACAATGAAAGGAGACATGAGATTAACAAATAATGAATCATGAATTGTAAACTGGTTATTGTTGTATGAGTTTTAAATCACTATGTGTGACAGCTGCAACGGAAATAGGAAATAATTATAGCAGATTAATAACAAATTGATTTGTGATTTTATTCAGAATAATTACTTTTTTATTGAACACACTCTCTTTATTCACTGTGTAGGGTGGTGGATGATTCTCAGTACTGCAGTGACACTGACATGGTGTAAAATACTTCATCAACATTGCGGTTTAGTCCAAATTTAGTCAATTTCTGCATTGTAGCGATCCCGGCAGATGGACTACAGTCTATAAATGTAGAATCATAATGTGCATCTACACGATAAGTGGAGGTTGAACCTAATAAGTGTTCATTATGTTGTATATATACTTAAACTACTGAAAAACTAAATTAATATTATACTGAACTTGTTTTATTATTGGATTATTGCATTTTGTGCAGCACTTGTCGTCAGTGTCACTCAGGTTTGGAACCTTTAGAAATTAAGTGCATCTGAAAATCCCATTCTTGTATTCCTCCGATGTTGGTATTCTGCAAAAAACAAAACACCTTCTTTACTTTTTTTTTTCTCTCACTGTGTCGAAAACAAGAATGCTGCTCTTTATCCTTCTTTCCTTCTTTTGCTATTCGATTCTCTCACTTTTTTCTCTCCCCTATACACCCCCCTCCTTTCTGTCTTTCTGACCTGGAACCTGGAATTTCAGGGTTGTTTGAACAAGGTCCTCCTGTCATGCCCGTGTGTTTAGCTAGAGGCTATTGCCCTCTGACCCATTATGCTCTGGGTTTGTACACTGAGACCTGGAATTTGTCTGAAGTTAGTCCTGAGTATTAACACATGCATTCTACTAAGGCAGCCACACTGGCCACTTTGTTAGATACACCTCCTTGTTTCTACCCTCGTTGTCCATTTATCATTACCACATAGATGCATTGTAAGAGCTCAGATAGCAACTAGAGACTACTCAATATAAACAGATTGCAAAATGATTGAAGGAGGATTGAACGGATTTGAGGGTGTAAATAATTTGAGGACATATGATGTAATAAATATATATGTATAATTATAATAATGTTTGGTGTGTTCTCCTTGTCATGTTGTAAAATCAAGTTAATTCATCAAAGTTTAATTTTAATAAAATCCTTTTTTTCTTTCTCTTAGCAGGTGGGTGTGTCGATTTCGAGCAATGACAAAGATTTTATTTAAACTCCTTTCAAAATACACTCCTTTCAAATGCTCTACATATTCTCATCTGATCAGCCACACACAGAGGTTACAGTCACCCTCCCCCAGTGTAAGCCTATCAGTCTCATAGATAATCAATAACAGCAGTAATCTATCACTCAAGACATTTCTCTTCCCCTGTTGTCAAACTGGCTTTTCATCTTCCTCGTCTTCACTGCCTTAGGGAGATGATGTTTGGGAGATAACTGGGTAACAACATGCTATTCAGCGCAGGTCTGTACCTGGAGTTTTTGTGCTGGCCAAAAAAAAAAAAAAAATCTGTACATTTATTTACATGATCCCAACCTATATGGACAAAAGCACTAGGACATGCCTCTAAATCATTGGGGATGTAGCACAAAGTCGTGCCTTTGGAAGAATAGTGTGCTTTCAACTTTGTGGCAACAATTTGGGGAAGGCTCTCTTTTTTTAAACACTGATGTGCCCCAAAGCGAGGTCTTTAAAGGCACGGTTGAGGGAGTTTGCACTGAGGCCTGATCTCAACCCTATGTACACATTTAAGATGAACTAGAATGGAGATTGTTAGGCAGGTCCACTGCCACACCATAAAACCTTTATTTTACAGCTTTACAGCAAATGTGTGATCAGTTGTCAGAGAGAAACTCAGCAAATAAAGAAAATAAATAGATGACAGGTAATTATGCTAATATTAAATATCATTTTAGTCTGTCTGCTTCAGCTCTAAATCTGATCTAATTTGTCCTCACACGCAGAAATTCGTTAAAACCACTTATCATGACAAATGACAACCATTAATCCTATCATTATCCGTTTCCACAATCATCTTATGACGTCATTATAGGTAAATAAGGGCTCAATTGTCTTGGGAGTGATTAGATAAATCAAAAAAAGAGCTGTTTGGTTTTAACTTCGTATCGGATCAACATCTTATTAGACTGAAATATTTTATAATGTTAAATCCCAGCGTTTGATCTTTCTAAAATTCGATTTTAAAATATTTCAGCTCGCGTTTGTGCGTGTTTTGACGTTGGGAAGAGTTAGCAGTGGATAAAAAAACCCTTAAAAACATCTAATTATTCTTTTCTAACGAAAAACAGTCAAACAGCGCGATGCCGTTGAACTAATACAGAAAAAATGTGAATAAAAACAAACCGGCTGAGTTGTTTTTTTTTTCTTCGGTGGGAGGCAGGAAGTGTAAGGCGCGTGAAACCACGCCCACTTTCCGCTATGACGTCTTCTATTATTTATGGAGCTTAATTAGCATAACCAAAAAGTGCAGGCGGTAAAAGCTGAGCGGTGTGTAGGGTTCTGCAATTTACTAACAACGCATCACGGATTCAACTAATTACTTTTGAAGAGCTTATTAAATCTGACTGCCGATGAGCAGCATGGAAATTCAATTCGATTAAAAGAAAACGAAATATGAAGTTTCGATTGATTATTTTCGATTTTTTTTTTTCGAACAATTGTTTGTGATACAACAGGTGAATTAACTGCAACAAACAGCAACTCCATGTCCTTCTAAATAAAAAGGTATAGTTTTCTTCTTTAGTGGAAACGAATTCAGTTTTCAGACCTAAAGTCAGTAGTACTGAGTTTCAGAGGAAAACTGATGGTGATCTTGACCATCAGATTGAGGCCAAAAGAAGTGTGGAAGAGTAAAACATTTGAGTCAGATGTCTGTTAAAAAAAAAAAACTGCACACTACAAATAAAAATAAGAAACAGACCATTTGTGCATTTTAAGAACAAGACCTAGACCCCTGATGACCTCCATGTGGGAAATGTGTTTCAGCAACAAACCAACAGAAGAATAAATAATACATATAAGTTTTAAGTAGATGTTTCAAATGAAAACACATGTAGTTTATATAACATGTAGTTATATATAAATGGGTCCACCTTTTTACAGATACTCAGCAGCTGGGAGCATTATATAAATGTGGTGTTGGTAAATGTGAGTTTTGATTTGCATTAAAAGTTGCATGATCGTGTGTACAAAAAAGATTATTCGGGAGGATTTTTATAAAAAGCAAACATGGTACAAAGGACACAAGACGTTTGTTGTATAAAAAACTTTTTTAGTTATATTTTAAAAAAAAAGTTATATATGAGCCAAAAGGCAACAGAATATTTTTTTTCAGCTTTGCTTCTTGGATTGCTTTCTGACCCTTTATAGTTTTAAATAAACTAAAATATCATTTCATACTAAAAATGAGTTTATGAAGTTAATAGTTTAATGTGGAAAATGGTTTAATACTTCATCACACAGAAAAAAAAGTATATCAGAAGGAGACAAAAATCATTTTAATGTGTAAAATCTGAATCTATTTTTAATCTGAAGGCTTTTTTTATTAAATACATTTTAAAACATAGTCTTACAGTTTATTCATTTTCTTGTTTGTATTATATGTTGAGGGTAAAAGAAACAGTTTCCAAAAATCTGTAATATTTGCTCATTATAGGGTTTTAAAAATATTCAATTATTACCTACACTTGTTTCTCTAGGTCATAATAAAATATTCTTAGGATTATTTCCGAGTTAATGATTAATTTTAGGTTCATATCTCTAAAAGCATTCAAAGTGAAGCTGGTTATGTGCCACGTACTTAAGACTTAATATTAAAAAAAATTGATAATGTTTAGAATGGATGTATTGAGTTATAGTAGTTTGATAGAAGGTGTTAATGTATTAATAAAAATGGCATTTATAGAGTGGTATTAAACAAGCTGCTGTAAAATCCCTACACTTAACATTTATGGTGTATATTTTTCATCCAGTACTTTATAATACATTATGCTTTAACATGGGTTTTCTCTATCATGTTTTTTTGGTAATCATGGATTACTAAATATTTTTTAGTAAGCCTTTTACTCCATTTTCCTGTCATTTTGATAGATTGTTTATTAGTTTAAAAATAATAATTATGAGGTTTACACTATAAAATGTTTATGGTTCTGTCTTTCAGTCCCATTTTTGCAATAATCCTTACTGATAAACTGTTATGTTAAAGGTTAAGCTAAAATGCAGTAAAACTTTGTTGGACCGAATGCTGTTTTCTATAAAAAAATGTAAAAAAGCAATCTAAATGCAATTTTTTTTAAGGAAACAAAATCATTATCACATAGTCAGCACTGTGTGAAATATGTAGAAATATCTGTATCTTTTAGAAATGTCTTTTTGGAGGTAAGAATAAATAAATACATCTGATTTATATGTAGTTATATGTAAAGTATAAAATTCTGTTTAGTGGAATTGAAAGAAATAAACAACAAACAACCAACTAACAGGTAAAGTTAGAAAAGACATTTCATCATGTCTTTCACTTTTTTTATACCATGAGAAGATCCTCCTTATTGCTGATTGGCTGATATGTTTAAACTGATTAGGGATACAAGAGTGTGACCTCTCACATCCAGAAACAGGTGTCAGTCATAAACCCTTTATTACATTAAAATATTGTACTGATGTACATTATTTATTCATGTTGGATCATGGATGTTGTTTTTTTTTAAATAAAAAAATCTTTACGAATTAGATAGCAATAACAAATAATTCTAACTTAAATTAAATTAAATTCTGATTAAAACGTGTTTATGTACATTGTGAAATCATTTTTATATATCATTAAATAACAGCTTTCATGCTTCTGAGAAAGTGTTTTACAAGACGTTCAAGTGTCTTTGAGAATGTTGCTCTATTCATCCACTAGAGTTTTTGCATGATGTTTTTTTTTTACAGAGGTACTGTCAAGCAATCGCTGTTCTAGATCATCCCAAAAGTGTGGAATTTTGATGGACGTCATGACTTACTGTATCCGGCTAAAATAAGGTTTTAGTGAGGCTTCATCATCACGAATTGAACCTGCAACTTAATTTAATTGCACAAACCGTTTGTTTGCGGATGTATTTTGGGCTCATGTAGCATTTAAAAGCTGTAAATAGGTAAAGAATCTTAAATTGGATGGTTCCTTGGAAGGACCTTTATGGCATCATCGGAAAAAAAAAGTGCAGACAAAAAGTGTCCTACACCACTGTTAAAGTTTCCATCACGGAAGCAAAATATCATCGTCAGCCAAAACAGATTCCGATTTGTTTTCATGTCAGTAGTGTGTTGGTGTTGTGGTGACACTAGAAGATCTAAAATGGTGGAGTTTGAAGCCACAGAGCAGCTCGGCACTGACAGTGATAGTCTGTCAGGTCTGGATATGGAGTGTTAGGGCTATGGATGCCGCAGGCTGGGTGGCAGGTAGGGGCCTAGCTCAGTGTGGTATGTGTGTGTGTGTGTGTGTGTGTGTGTGTGTGTGTGTGTGTGTGTGTGTGTGTGTGTGTGTGTGTGTGTGTGTGCATGTATATGTGTGTGTGTGTGTGTGTGTGTGTGTGTGTGTGTGTCTGGCGCCACACAGACCAGCACGAAACGTGAGCCAGTGTTCGGCGGCTCTGAACTCTGACATCTGGGAATTCAGTGGATGCTGACCTTGCTGGGTCAAAGGTTAGCGGGAGGTCCCGTAGTTTCCTCTTTCGAATGGGAGGGTGGCAGAGGTTGAGAGAGAAACAGGGCCAGCCAAAATGAAAAAAAGGAGAAAAAAATATGCCTATGACATCTCAACGCACATCTGGCAATGATGCTGAATTTCAGTTATTTACATTTCCATTCATGGAAGCATTTCCTTCGCCGAGGTTAAAAGAGATGCAAGGTATGCCGAGGGTGTGTGTGAGCCGTGTGCGTGTGTGTGCATGTGTGTGTGTGTGTGTGTGTGTGTATGTGGGGAGAAAATCAAAGCGTTTGAAGGGGGGAGGTAGGAAAAGGAAAGGCCCCTATGGAAATGTTTATGTGCTATACCCATTATGAATAGGGGAGCCTGAACTCCCATGCTAATCTCAGCTATGTGAGGCTTTGAGAGGGAAAAGAGAACCATGCACCATTTACAAAAAACCTGATCTGGAGACTTTAATTAATACCACTGCTCTTAGTTAATCAATTATTGCCATCAAAGTTCCCAATCTTGTCAAAAACAACTACATTCTATCTGCAGTCTACATTTTCTACAATTGGACACAAATGTTCACCAATGTCTAATAAGTTAGCGTCCCACTGAGCACTGAGGACTGAAAGCAACTTTATTTGCTTGTTTAAGGTCGTATTTAATGTATTAATGATTCCCCTGCTTGGTTCAATAAGACAAGTATAAAACGTGATGGATAAAGTGGATTCATCAGCAAAAGTGAAAAGTGAATAGAAACAGATTACTTTGAATGAAGTTAGGTGTTTACATTGAGCTTGTTTAATTTAAACGATACTAAAGTTTTTAAAAAAGCAAACATACATTATATGGACAACAGCAATGTTAATCACCGGCAATACATGTGGTTTTTAGTCCCATTGTTGCAGGTGTATGAAATCAAGCACCTAGCTATGTATTCTGAACAACAGTGAACCTTAAACTTTATGGGAACAGTTTGGGGAAGGACCTCTACTGCTCCAGCATGACTGTGTACAGAAGCACGAAAGGCAAGATCCATAAATGGTTACCATGTTTTAAATAAAAAAAAATACTTGATTGCCCTGACCTCTGTAAAACAACTTCTATGTAAAAAATAAAACTTGGATCAGTAGATATATGTGTCCCAATAATTTTGTTAGTATAGGGAATTTAATTATTGTGTGTATAAATAGATAAATAATATGTATACATTTATAATGAATTATTACCGTACCTTCTTCCCTAAAAGGTGTTTATTAATACTAATACAATTCAATGATTAAAACAATTATTTTACTGACATCCAGGAACCACTTAAATCATTCAGTCACATAGAACTGATTATTTTGCAGAGGGAACCAGTCCAACTAAATAAAGAATAAAAGCTCTAATGAATAAAGGAATGCAGACACTCACCTTTTAGCCTCTTTAACACTTTAGCCTCTTTAAAGGAAACCAGTGTACTTTTGGAATTTTTCCATTCACAAAATCGCTTTCCTAAAAAAATCAGACATAGCAGCCTGAGCTGTAAACAAATCTATATATATATATTATAAAAGATCTGAATAAAGTTACTTTTGCTTGTCAGAAATGAATGAAAATTAGTTTTTAGATTAGGGTATAAAGAAGTATCGGAACAAAAAAAACCCAGATATATAGAAAGATGTTAATTTTAGCATTTGCTCTGATGCCACATACCACTTTAAAATGAGTGTAAAAACAATAATAAGAATTAAAAGTAGAATAAGAGAAAAAGAAAAAAGAAGAGGAATATAATACAATAATAATAATAAATGGATAAAGAAATAAAATGAAGTGCATACCCCTCTGAGCCCTAAAAGAGTACACATACAGGGATTAGGTGTAATGAGGTGTAAATTGTACATTTGGGTCAGAGGTATTGTCCTTGTTGTTCACTTTTTTTTTTTGCACAAAGAAATGTGGCTTTAAATGTTATAATTAATAATAAATAATCAGTGATAGATATTGAAAACACTGGCTATTATATTTGTGGTAAAACTGATTTACGAGGTGGACGATGACTCCTTATTGACTATTGATCAGAAGGCTGAGGGTTTAATTTCCAGCACCACCAAGCCCCTAACTTTCTGTTTGTACCCTGTCTTTTTTATGAGTCGCTCAAAATACGAGTGTATATGTTAAAACCATGACTAAATACAATTTTTGCTGTTGCATTACTTTAAATAATAAGAACTATTTTAATGATATATGGATCTCTAAAGTCTGTGACTTGGGTACAGAAAGAAACGTGTTTGTATGTTTTCCAATTTCCACTGAGATTGAACAACAATAAATCAACCCAGGCTTAATTATTTAAATTGTTCCTTTCATTTATCTATCAACCCAACACTGTGAAACGTGCAGACTCCTCAAATGTTCTCGCGCTTTGCATCACGGATGCTCTCTGGTTTGCAGATACGTTTCTTGGTAATGCGCACATGCTTCCTCCTGTGCATTTGCAGTGCCGCCTGCATGTTTGTGGCTTTCTGTGTACAAACCCACACACGCAGAGTGAAATAGACAGTATCAATTGTTTAGGTGTGACGGCCCGTACCTCTGCTTTGGGGCCACAGCAGTACGACTGTTACGGTGGGAGGCTTCATGCCACCCACCCAGCTGGAATGTCATGCATGCAATTAGGGGCGATTGCAGCCAGCGCTGGGGGCTGGGTTAGGGCCTGGGGTGGGGGTTAAGGGTAGGAAACAAGGAAGGGAGCTGCTTAAAGTGTCAGAGGAAAAATAAAAGAAAGAGTTTGTATTTTGGGGTGAGGGAAAAAAAAAAACAAGTAGAGGTAGAGGGAAAAGGATGAAGGGATGGGTCTTTAAAAGAGAAACAAAGGTAACGTGAGCAAAACACACAGAAGGGAAAAGGAGAAGTGAATCAAACACTGCTATCAGGCTCCTTCCTCTAACATCCACATCTCCTAACCCTCGGTCATCAATATCCATCAATAGCAACTGGCCCCTTGTCAAACCCCCTTTTCTTTAGAAGTGAGAAGAGAGCTAGAAAAGGAAAAAGAAAAGAGGAGGGGGTTAAAGGGAAGCCACATGCACCATCTGGGAGCGGAAGGAAACCCATGAGTCAGGAGAGGAAAAAGAAACATTTAAGAGAAGCTCAACAAAACTGAAATGATACAGACATCAAGTGCAATGTTCTCACCTGTCAGCGTTGTTTAGAGAACGTTCTATCCACTGAAAAGAGACTGTCAGATTTACGCTGCCAAATCTGCACATGAAAGACATTTATAACCAATCAGTGTCACAGGTTTTATAGTCTACCATGTCCCCTTTAATAACACAGGGCTGTTGATTCCTCAAATTGATTCAGAATCACATAAAGACAGTTCACATAAAGAAATCTCCATTTCTTTCAAATGTCATGAAACTTTCAAACATGAGGCTCTTCTGATTTCAGGAAAATGACATTTTTTTTTAAACTAAAAGAAATTATCATAAATAATTGTGATATAATTTGGGTAAATATTAATAATCACTTGTTAGGTTTAAACGTTTATTCAAAACTTGATTAGTTGCTGCTATGTTTTGGGTTTATTGGTTTACTAATTGTTTTGTCATAGATTCTTACTAAATATTTTATTTGCTGACTTACAAAACTAAATCATTAATTGGCAATCTATAAACTTTAAAGTAATTTTTAAGGCCTATTATCTGCGTCTTTTTTACTGTTTGGTGGTTTTTGAACATGTAATTGATAAGTTTATTCTAATTTTCTGCACATGATTATTAGGTTTGGTTTGTGTTGATGGTTAAGTAAGGATAGGTAAGATAAATTGCTTAAGACGTAAAAGCTAGGGTTACGGTTGTGATGAGTCTTTCATTAATGTGCTGTAGAAATAAAATTGAATATTAAACATTTTCTTTCGTGTAGTCCATCTGACATTTTAATTTTAATTTCTATAAACCTAAATTATACACTACTGTGTTGTATTAAAATAGAGGAGAAAACGTTTTGCATAGTGAAATAATTTGCCTTTTAATTGGACAAATCACTTAAAGTCAATCTTAGCTCACAGTGATAATGCAAATATAAGAAATATGATCTTTTTTTTTTTTTTTTTTAACTCTCTTAAAAGCAAAAGTGCCTGGATGTTAGGTTTGAAATATCTTAGTGAAAAATAATTAATTGCTTTGGAATGATTTTTGTTCATGACATAGTAAAGCAAACAATCCGTTACACAAAAATAAATGTTTGTCATGGGAAATGTTTCTGTTTTCAAAGAACAGATGCCTTAGTGAATCATAGAACCAGCTGTTCCAGACAAAACAAATGTGTCTTGTTATTGTGGATCAAAGTTGATAATAATAATAATAATAATAATAATAATAATAATAATAATAATAATAATAGGACCCAGTAGTTTACTTGTTTGGCTTCGTCTAGACTAAAATCACATTAATTAATATAGGCACTAAAAATAGCAACTGTGTGTGTTAAATATGCAATTATCATCTAGTTATAATTATCATCTCATTAATAAAAGTTTTATTTATCCGTTTAATAAGTGATGTCTAGTAAGAAAATATGATGTAAAAACTTGTTTCATTTATAATAACTCTTTTAACTTTGCTTTGGCCACTTTTGACGTTTAATAAAGTACAAAGACAAATATATTTTTATACAATCAAGTCGGAGTTATATTCATTTTTTTCTTTTAAAAAAAAAAACAAACATAAAAAAAAAAACAGCCTTAATAAAACATATAACCAGTAAACATGGAAAGTGAGTTCGACTTCAGTTTTAAATTCTTTATAAGCAAACTAATTCATAAGGGACGATTATTTTCGTTTGCTATTGAATATCCTAAGTCTGTAAACACTTCGGTTTATTTCCGTTTTTATTTACATTATTGTTTGTTTGAAGTTCGGATATGAGCCCGTTTAAAACCATTGGATCCCCGGCGTGTTTAAACGGTGTTACTGTAAATGACTGTAAGGGCAGATTGAAATGCAGATGTGTCGTTTGCAGAGGTGAGATGTCCAGATGCCACCGAGAGGTTTTCTCAAGCTTGGACATGCGAGTGCTACCGAATAGGCGTAGCGGCTAGTTGTGTCACGTGACGTCACGTGTCGGGAGGCGTGGAATGGGAGGGGGGAACGCGCGGCTCGGGTTCTACGTGTGGGTTATTGGAATTATGGGGCAATACGGACCGCGTGTTTGTACTTGGGTGTGTTCTTTTATTATTGCAGGATAGAGGCAGAATTCTTCGAGTGACTGATGTAAGAGTTGTTCACTTTGTACAAAAAGTTCAAACACGTTGTTTCATTGCACGTTTCGTACAATATTCTTTCCTTCACTTCTGTAATCTGAACAGTTTTGGGACTCACACACTCGTATCATTATATGCAAATAAAATAAGACACTGCTGGGTCACAATCTCAGAACACAGAGCAGATCCATGTTCCTTTGGTGGTACAATTCGTGTTAATGGGGCGTTTCCATCTATTTATTAAAACTTTTAATTACGATTTAATGAAAATTTACGCAGTTACCATAAGATACAGTAACTAAACTAACAAAGTATATTATTGTAAACTACAGGGCGAAAATGCATTAATTCATTTGTTTATTGTAATTTAATTTGTAACAGTGTATAGACAACAAATCATAATACTCTGTGGTATTCTTTAGTTTTTGGGCTGAAGGCCTCCCGGGAACTGGTATTTGATATGTATCTCATCCAGGGTATTAGTGCATTTAAAATTATATAATGTTAAAATACATTTTGAAATTCTGATTTAATAAAACTTTTCCTCGTTTAGCAAAATATGTTAAATATGTTGGATATTGTGAAAGGTCCTATATTTATTTTCAAGCCTAATCTAATCTTTTAAGTAATTTTGTGAATACTATCCAAATAGGCATAATATTCAGAAGACCTTCATTAGAGGGCCTGTATGAAGAGAGTTCAGAGAGTTGTAAAAAAAAAAAAACAAATGTAATAAAGATTTGAAAGAACTTTTCACGTTGTGCATGAACACCCTCTGGATTGGTCACCTAAAGGAGTGGTTTTCATGAACAGTTCCTGGAGCTTCTCAGTCGCGAAGAGTCTGCAGTTTCCAAACGTTCGGCAACTGAGTTGCACAACGACTTGAACATTAACCAGCAAAGTCACGAGTGGTTTAGTGGAACTGTATATTAGGCCTGCGTTCTTACTGCTTCATGTGGTTTTTTTCCCACCTTAGACACGTTTCAACTGTAAAATAAAAGCTCGCTGTGTTTGATGAATTTACATTTTCATTTAAACAAATGACATAATGTGAATATTTGCTGATGGGTTTTGATTACGCCACCGAAACTCAATTAAATAAGACCATCTTTTATATATGTAAATTACACTTTACACACACACACACACACACTATCTTTCTTTACATATGTCGCTGTAAGTAAACTGCTATTTGCTATTTGTAGTAAGAACGTGTGTGTGTGTGTGTGTGTGTGTGAGAGAGAGAGAGAGAGAGAGAGAGAGAGATAGGGGTTTTTGACTAAGTGTGTCCCCTCTCCTTGTGTACGCAGACTTACGCTCTGCCCGAGATCAAACGCGCGGGACCGATCGGGTCGCACTAAACGGGGGAGTCGAGGGTGCAAGAGGCGGGCACTTTTCCGCCGGACAATGCCATTATTTCGGCTCCATTGGTCAGGAATGCCGGATTTTACAGGCCGCTACCCTCCTCCAGGCGTCAACCAAAGCGCCTCCGGACCCCCTCCCTTTCGCCTAGCCAGCGTATCTCGCCCAGCGACCTATAGACTGACCTGTGTTGCCAGATCGGTGCAAACCCATCAATTGGCCAATTGCCGAGTACAGACGGCAGTGTGGTACTACCCTTATTGCATTTGCTGGATTATTCTCAACTGGGCAACCGAGACTTGGGTAAAAATGGCCAATCCTATCTGGCAACCCTGACACTGCCTCCTCATTTCGGGTTCCCTCCAAGCAGCATAGGTGGTTTTCAAACACTCCTTTTTTAGGAGCCTGTATCTAGGTTTAGCCCTTACATAGAAAGTTTAAATCATTTGTTTTCCAACGTTGACAAACTCCAAAAAAAAAAACTTATTAACTGCAGGTCAAATTATGACTTATTTAGCTATCAGGGTACACTATATAGGCAAAAGTAGGTTATTAGGACACACCTCTTTCGGAGTTCAGTTGTTTTTCAGTCCCATTTCCACAGGTGTATGACATAAAACTAATCCATTGGTTCTGAACAACTTTGTGCTTCTGATTTAAGGAACCGTTCAGGTGAAGATCTTTTTTTATGTTTCAGCATTAATGTTTCCCAGTGCACATTACAAAGTCCTTAAAGGCATGTTTGTTTGGTATGGAAACACCCCTCTCACTCTCACAGAGCCCTGACTTCACCCCCGCCAAACACCTTTGAAATGATCTAGAACAGAAATCGTGTCATAGGCCATCTCACCCAGCAATCAGTGCCTGACCACGTAACAGACGTAACAGACGTAACCAGTGCTTCCTAATTTTCGTTAAAAGCTTCCCAGATAAGTGGAAACTTTCACAGCTGCAGAAACTCAGATTAGATTCTAATAAATGCTCGTGTCCCAATACTTTTGTCCGTATATTATAAGTAATTGTATGGTGGTTTGAGGTGGTTTGATTTTAAATAAATATGTCGTGGGCAGAAATATATCATCAAATAATTTAAAAGAATTAAAATAAGACGACAATAATTTGAATTTGCAAGTGAAAAGGGAAGATTGAATTTCTAGAATAACTTTCAGCTCCTTGAGGCCGTTTATTTCAGCCTCACGACTATTTTCGTAAAACACGTGTTTGTTATTATTCAGTTGTCTTTAGTATTTATACTGTTAGAGGTGCAGGTGGACTTGGCTGCGTTTAAAAACCAAATCAGCGAAGTCCAGCGCGGCGCGCCAGAAGATATAATGAGAAATTTGTGAATGGAGGGAGGAATGCGAGCGTTCATTGTTAAACTAAAACTATACGATGACGTTGCGCGGCGAACGACCAATGGGCGCGCGATCGGGACAGTTAAATGCCTCAGAATAGGACCAATGATCATTCGAGCGGCAAAGACTAGCGCAGAAACGGACCAATGAGAATGGCGCATGCAAATTTTGGAATTCGCTTCGGCAGGAGCTGAATGTCAACTAGTCAAAGATGGAGTCTCGGAGCTGAGAGGCCGCCAGGCTGCTTACGGATAAATTACAATTTACATTTCCAAGACAATGCGACGAAGTGCCGCGTCGGGATAACAAGATGGCGTGGGGTTAAACTGGACGAACACGATGGAACGGGTCGGAGATAATTCGTGGCGTTTTGGGTTTGCAATCATTTGGTCCAACTTTTCTGTCTTTTTGTCGTTTCTTCTTCTGCCTCTTCCAAGGATTGTCCCTCCTTTTTGGCCAGGTACCATTCATGAAATTCAAGAGGGGGGTGTCCCACTCTTGTCTATTTGCGAGTAGCATCATCCGGGTTATTTCTCGGAAATGGCGGGAGTTGGGGGGTAAAACCGACTGTATCGCGTGTCTTTGATTTGGTTTAATTGGGTTGGATTGGATTGGGTTGGGTTGGGTTGGGTGGAGTGTAAGCTGGTCTGGTTAAAGAGTTGGAAACTCTGAACATGGCAGTAGTTGAGGAGGTTCAACAGCGGGAGCGTCTCTGGATTGTACCGTCTTGGGTGGTTTGTGTGGTTTGGTCGTAAATAATTAAGGGAAGAATTTGTCAGAGTCGTATATTTAGCCATCAGAAAATTAAAAAAATTTTATGGCTAAATTGATTGAAGTCTAACGAGACACATATATAATGCTCTGCAAATGTAGATTGTTTCTACTGAAAGGGTTTCGGGTCCAAATGTTAGTGGCCCGAACACGAGGCCTGGCTGCTGGAGTTTACTTGCTGTAGTTTGCACGTGATAAATGTGCAACAGTTTTAAGTGGTGGTGCGATCACGATGTGCAACTACAACAATTCATTAAACTTTTAAGTGGTTGCACTTTTTATAATAATTATCATTATTCGTGGTAGTTGTATTGTAATAACATGACGCGGGGGTCACGTAGAACTTAATTGTCTTTTTATTTGGCTATACTACCTGTTAGACAGGTCGCCGTCGACGTCGCATAATTTACCCTGGGTATTTAAATTTTGGAGGCCGCTATAATCAGACCCTCTCTAGGCCTATCAAGCCTGGGAAATGTGGTCTCATGCAGAACCAGTGGAGAAGACAGACTCCCAGTGAGGAGTGAGAATGCCAGGCTTGGTTCGGCAGCTCCCGCCCCCTCACTTCGCCCCCCAAAAAAACAGGAGGAGGGGGTTTCAAATTGCCACTTTGGCAAAAGGGATAAGAATAGTACATATTAAATGAAGGATTCAGGTATTGTATAGCGGAATGTGCACTTTGCCCCATTTCCCTTCTCTCGTCGTTTCCTACTTATTGGCGTCGAGTTGCTTCAACCTTGCAAATGTCTCTTGGTGAAGGGTTTTATTTCAATTCAGACTCAGTGTTTTTTTTTTTTACGGTGACGACTGCAATAAAGTTCATTTCAATATGAAGGTGTTTTAATTGTGCTTTTGAGTGATAATCGGAAGCTGATATCGACTCGTATGCTTTTTATCCCCTTAAATGATATAAGCATGGAATTCAATTAGAGATTTTTTTTTGTTTGTTTAAGGAGCAAATCCATTTTTTTTGCTCTTTAAATATAAAGTAAATACGACACGCTGGCAATTTGTTTGGAGCTAAATAGCCCGCTTCACACCTAAACTCACACTGTTGGCTTCCACATTCATGTTGTTGACCAGGGCCCTTTTTATGTTGTACTACTGTGAATCAGATAAGCAGTGCAATATTAAAAGGGCATTGGATGACAAAACGCACTCCAACAATAACATTACATTCCTTTCATCGTTTGAATTAATTATTTATTTAGGCTTGCGGTTTTGCATGTTCTGTATTTGGACGCTTTCGGAGTTTCTTTCGCCTCTTATTGCTGCTTGGCTTGTGTATGAACGTCTTGTTTCTTAATTCCTTAGTAGTAGCGTTTTTTTTTTTGTTTTTTTTTTAACGGAACGTGCAGTTATTCTTATCACTGTTGGCTCATCTACACACTGCGATTCCAGGCTATTTTACAGAGCGATATAGAATGCATAGGTCATGTTGCACTTCTGATTAGACCGTGCTAAAGTCTTCTGCTTTGACGATGTTGCACTACTGAGGCATCTAATCAAGCAGTGCAATAGTATTGTCATTGCATTCGACTTTCGTCAACTCGTATGCTTATGCGGATAAAATATGTTGTGCTTAAACGGCATTACCGAGAGTTAAGAATATGTCACAGCTGTCTAAACTGCTGTAGTCTAATGAATTGAATTCAAACCTGGAATGTGCTGTTGCAGTGAGTCCACGTAAAGCACGCTGGTGGTATAAGTACAGTAAACGCGGGCTTAAAATAAAGCCGTGTCTCTAGCAATTAAAGGTTATGGCATAATGCCTACCTACGTACCACTACTAATATAAATCAGCCTCCTCCACGATGGCCATTTCTATACACTGGAGGGTCGTGAAAACGTTTTCAATAAGTTAAAAATATTCGGCATCAATCTGCACAAATTCTTTTGCGTATTATTGTGCCATAACTGGCATCATGTGCATAAATGTTTGTTTCAAGAGATAAATATTTCTATCTATTTTTGTATATTTTGTTGGATTTTGCATAGTTATTTGTGAGCTGAATAGTTTGTGTATTGCGACCGTCCCAACTTGTCAATGGACATTAAAACAACAAAACACATTAATGTTTGTTGTTCTTGATTATTTTATATAGATCACTCTTTATAACCATATTTCCATACTACCCATTTTGAACCTGGAGGGCTGGAGACTGTGTGAAGGTCCCATGACCCTGACCCGTGCCCAGTGCCAGTGCTATAGGCCGTCAGTAAGTACAGTACGCAGTGCTCTTTCCCCCATTGCTACAAGGCCTCAAAACCACGCCTCCTAAAGCAAGAACATTTTGTTCAACGTTAACTTCATAGGTCGTTTTCATTTGCTCTGTGAAACGCACATGGTACATTGAGCAACACGTTGGCTTGGCTAACATGCAATCAAGTTAACATGCGAAACTTATTTTTTACTAATCGAAATGTCTTATTAAGACCGTATCCCCTCATTTAAGCGCAAGCTGCGTTCCTTAAAACGTGACTCGTGAGTGTTTTATGAAATCGCAAACCCATAGTTCCTAATTAAACACAAGCCAACAAGAAATAAAGACTAGTTTATTTCCATTTACGCATTTTAAAGAAAATATTTTATTTTTTAATAATGCTTTCACGACACCCGTTTTAATCTGTCAGATTTTGCACTGATTGCAAGTCTTTTTTGGCTAAGTTTTTTTCCGTCTATTTTAACGTTTCGTCTTTTTAGAAGAAGAACGCATAATATTCGACCTAATTAAATAGAGCATGTACAGTAGGGCTTCGAAAGGGTTATGGGAATTCATGGTCTGGTATTACATCCGTTCTAACATCTGATCTTTAATTAGACTAATTAACGTGCGATCGGAAACGCCCATTTTTGCAGCCCTTCACATAGCGTTTTTCCTTTGATCTGAAAAAAAAAAATCCTGTCGCTTCTTAGATTAATATTTGACCAGGCTCCAGAACAAAAGCTATACGTTTTCAGGGGGTATATGGTAAGGCTGTGAAACGGAGGAGGAGGAGGGATGAATTTCCTATTTGAGGCAGGTCGGTGGGGGGATGGGACTATTTGTAAGGAATGCGGAGGGGGTGGCGGGTGGGTGGGGGTGTAGAGAGAAGAGGAAAGGAAGGGGAGGAGGCAACATCCCACCCAGAGTGACATTTTACTCCTTGGTTGGTGTCTCCAAGGTTGGGCATTATACTGAACTTTTACTTTCGAGATACGTTTAGGGATTTGGAAAAATAAAAGGACTCAAGTTCGTATTTTTTAAAAAGAAGAAGCACATTTGTATTTCGTTTTATTTTATTAAATCATAAGAACATAGACATGAGTTAAAGTCTTAGTAGAGAACACTGGTAATATTTAGGCCTGAATTATGTTGGTGTAACTGTGGATTTCTGCGCCACACGTTTTTCATGTTAAATATACAAAGCAGATAGGACGAGAACAAGACACAAATAACAAAGTGCATTAGATCTGTCCTAAAATAAACTGCAAAAAATAAAACAACCCAAGAAAACGAGACCAAGTGACACGTACCAGCTGCCGCATCGACCTGCCTGCCTGACGCATTCGCACTTGATATGGGGAGAAGAACCAGCTCACTGCGAAAGTACATATAATCATTAAACATTTCATGATCGAAAGCCTAGAGAACCAAAGGAAGAGACAACGTGTAGATATCTAGTGTAATGAAAAATATATTTCATCCGCAAGTTTACGAAAGATTCAGAAGTGAAAGGGAAAATAAAACCAAAGATAAAGACGAATAACCAAAAATAATATCATATCCGGTCAAGGGCGTAACTAATAGAATCAAACCATTGCGTTAAATCCCAAACAGATAAATATGCACGGTGACAGACGGTTTATTTTCCAAGCTGAACCTTTCAGAAATGAATGCAGCACAAAATGCATTAACAGTCCATTACATGTTGCATTTCCTTCGTGTATTGTGTCAGACAATGCTGTAATTTACGTACCCACGTAAATAAATAAATAAATAAGCGAATTAAATAAATAAATACAACGCCAGGCTGATTCCAAGAACTCGCAATAACCTTTCATTTTTGAAACAGCTAGATAATACGTGGCATTTCGAACCCATTGGAGGTGTGAGAAAATCCTATATCTTTGGCTTTCAATTGGTTCCCTTTATGTATCCTGGCAACAGCAGTCCACCTTCTTCATAGTGGTCTTGAGGTCTCTAATACCAGCGCTATAGCCTCTACCTCAAGCACATCCGAAGAAATTCACCAAGTAAAGCTAAAAAAACCGAATCAACATCAAATTCGAATCAATATATGTACATCAGGAGGCCAATAGCGAAAAGACGAAGCGTGATGTTTTTATTTCTCAGAGCAGTATTGAACCATGAGCCATGGCGATGGGAACTGGGCTGAGATTTATATTAAATGGCGACCTGTTGGTTATGATTACAGCGCAGAGTTGCACAAATAAATCAGAGGACGTTTAAACACGTCACACTCGTACTTTACAAAATCACTTTGACTTAAAAAAAAATAAAGCGCTCGTCTGAAAAATATCGTATTATTTTAATAATGACGTTAAGTGCGTATTAATCTATTATTTGCCATACTTTTTTTTTGTGCATCTTTTAATCTATGTCTATTTTGCTCAAGAAAACAACGACAGCACTGAATCTCGGTGAATCCGGTACACGCCGTAGTATCTAGCCTTTACATTAAATTTAAACAATACAGTGGCTCCTTGACGGTAATACCCCACTGTAGATTAGTGTACACGTATCGTGCATCTTATATTTTCTTTAATATTCAAAAACCCAACTTGCGTAGGTTTAGATCTGTTTGTCAGATGGGCACGGTGGTGGGGTGTAATGATCATGTGAGCAGTATGACCACACCCTAAAAATTCCTCTCGCCAATAATTGACCGTAAATCTCGTCTATAGGCTAAATATGCTGCTCAATCTTTTATAAAGCCTCACACTTTGATGCGAAACAGTGCACCGCCGTGCTAAACGTCTTCTTGCCTGGGTCGACATGTCAACATGTGCTCTAAAAATGGATTTTTCGGATACCACCGTTGACTTTTTTTTTTTTTTTTTTTTTTTTTAAATCCTGATAATTCTTTCCTTAATTTTGGATTAAAATGTCGTCGTACGCTCTCGCATGTCTGTAAATGCTTAAACAGGCGGCAGTGCTGTAGGATTTGAAGCACTAAGTCAATCTGGAATTCTTCCTGTGACTGCACATCAGGAATAAGGGAAAAAACGGTGAAATGACAGCATGGTCCAGGGCGCATGCGCAGAGGCACACGGGGGCCTTGCGCACCTTGTTCTGCTGGATCTGATCAGGGCTCGGCTGGGAGAAGGCCCTGCACGCGCTGGCGGTGGTAAGTCTAAATGCTCGGCGTGTTTTTTTGGTTTTTTTTTTTTGTTTTGTTTTTTTGTTTTTGTTTTTTTTTAATCACATAGGCCCGTGTTAGGCTGATCATTATATTCTGCTTGATTAATGTGATGTGTTTGGTCGTGCTGCACTTCATTTTAAAGGAGCGAGGCGGCACTAATACTAATTTTATTGTAATTGATAACATTAATTACCCTGCGAGCTTTATTGTCAGTGTCGTCTTTTCTCGTTCATATGTCACGCAGGCGACGTGGTCTGATCTTCTAAATGGTGCAGCTCTCATCTTTGTGACAGTCCACGCTCACCGTGTCGGTGAAAGTGTTTTTTAAATATTCGTCATCGATAGGTTACTTTGCCGGGAACAAGTACCGTCATGTATTTTGCTTTAACGTGAAATCCCCTAGCAGAGGTGGTGGTGGGGGATAAGATTTTGTTGAAGCATGTCATTTGCTCGCAGGCGAGTGCTGGTATGTGTGGAATTGAAGATTACCAACCAGGCTGAAGCATTTGAGCGTCAGGATCTTGGACCACGTTAAGACAGAATGTAGATCAGAAGACAAAAATCCGTGCGTCATATTCATATTATAGTTTAACTAGACCGATTCCTTGATTTGAGGTTATAAGAAGTTATAAAAAAAAGACCTATGATGCAGTTTATTAATGTTTTAAATAGGGTTGGGTAGCCAAGTCAGTCATGAGGATTGGCTTATCCATCTGTATCCAACAACTTCATAGTAAAATATGGGTTCAAGTAAACTCTATTTTTATTGTAATGATTATGGCTGTTGTTTATTTATACCTACACTGTATGGACACACGTATTGGGTCATGTCATAATCAATGAACCCAGGTGTGTGTTTCTCTCCTATTGCTGCAGGTGTATAAATAAAGGTGTATAACACCTCGCTGTGCATTCCGAATGCATCCAATTAAATATAGGGAATTGTGAAGGTTGGAGGTGAGAGGATGGGTCACACATTTCAATCTGACCAATCAAGAAATGTAAGGCACCCTGCTGATGTTTTTGTTTTGGTTTTGCTAACTGGCCCAATAACAACAGCCGAAGTAAAGCATCTGTAATGAGACAAATGCCAAATTTCCAAAGATAAATGGCATGATCTGGTCACGGATAATAGAGACGAATGTTGTCCGGTTATGCTGCAATAATGTAGCTCGGTCTATTCAATCCAATTTCCAGACGTCACGCAAGCAATCATGCCAACATCATTGACGATTTCCCTGTCAATTCTCGGGAAGGACAATTTAGCAAATTGAAAATGCAAAACAAAAACTTTTTGAGCATTTTTTTTTTTAGCCTGTAAAGTTGAAAAAAATGACAAACAAGTGCTGTTTAGTTGTGAGTGGCACAATGTTTAAGAATTGTCTGACCGTAACATTCGACACTCCTTTCCTTAAAGGAGAAAAGGCACCTGTGAGATTCACTCAGGACAGCAGTAAATGTACATGAACAACTAGAATCCTGCAGGAAAAAATAGCTTGGCGTGGTAGAGTATAGTCTCACTGCAGGAGGAAAGCCATAGACAATACGGACATTCCACAGTTATTGATATTTGGAATTGCCATAGAGACAGTTAATTGGCACGGTAATACTGAGGTAATAGTTTTTATGTGATTCTTCAAGGCCAGCATTCGTCATGGCTGTCAGGTCACTGGAGTTCTAATGTGTATGTGGGGGCGGGGTGTGGGGTTGTGTGGGGGTGGGGGGCAGATTCACACACTTCCGAATTAAAAGTCTTTCACAATGGACCAAAATAGTTCCACAGCAAAATAGTATTTGCATTTACACACTTCAAACCTGAAGCTATGAGATCATAACCAGTTGTAAACCAGTCAGCCAAACAACCAGGTTTATTAAGACCTTCATAAAGACCTTATTTTAACTGGTTGTTGTATTTAAACAGCATTCATCTACAATAGAAAAAAAAAAACAGTTTATACTTCCTACGGTCACAGAGTCGATATCTTCAGGTTCCCTGACATGTAAATGTTTTTACAAATCATGTTTATGCTCATCATTTATCAAGTGATGGATGGATGTATGACTGGAGAGGTATATGGTATTCCATATAAAATATGTCATCTAACAGTAAGAATACTGTTAGATGACATATTTTAGATGACATTTTATATGGAAGACCATATTTATTGGGAGTCATTCTTTCTTACCCCCAAATATTTCCCAAGTTGTATGTTCTTTACAAGAAAGCACACCAAAATAAAAGCCCTTGCTTAATACACCAGATGTGGGGGTGGGGGGTGGGTGGGTGGGTGAGTGAGGTTTTAGGGAGTAGGCTTTTAATTGATCTTGTGAAGTGAACTTAATCATTTTTTAATAGATTGTGATGTTACCAGCGAAGTGTAATTTAAGATATAGAAGTTGTATATATTAATTTGACTTATGATCCTAAAATGAACGTGGTTGAGAATGTGACCAATTTATTTATTTTTATTTTTCTGATTGGGGGCAGCATTTTTTTTGGAACTGATTTTATTCCAACACAGTCCAACATGCCTCTGTCATTCTGATTAAATGTCTAGTCATGAATGTCATAAATATTTTCACATGGTGATTTTCCAGATCGTACAGTCTGAGCTGTAGGAGATATAGTGTGGTAAAAGAGGGTGTGGTTCAAAGTGATGGTACCTTTAGAATTCTATTAGATTTACACAAATGTTTAAAGACTTACAATTCTGTTAAACTTCTGTGTGTCTGTAACAGGATTTACCTTGCAGGCGAGACCCTATCAATATTGCCTCTGCTTTTTTGACTGTAACTGGAGTAGTGCAATATTGCTTATAGGGTCTTGACTTGGGGGATATCTGCTCTATTAAAAGCTGCCTTTGTGAATGTGGTTAAGAAAAAGCTTACATTTTTAAATCACAACATTTTGATCATTTCCTTTATTTGTTATTTATTTTTAAAGCTAAAAAGTCTTAGCAAAACAAAATGCAACAGCTATATAACAAAACTAAACAAAAAGTGTAACATCAATTAAATCATAAATGTTATAGTTTTTATAACCATTATAGGACCCTGTATTCCTTCACTCAAAATTAAACACTTCATATTGTAAAATAAAAAAATAATAATCTCAAAAGTGTATAATCACTTCCCGTGCAATTTAAAGTTAAATTAAATATCTATTGGTTTTATCCCCAAAAGTGTTACAGCAGCAACTGGTTATTTTTTTTAATTGGCTCAACCTTAAACCTTAACTTGCACATTTGTTTTCATTAGGACCAATTGTCATCTTTTTTCCCTGGTAGTGCACTTAAAAGCTAATTAATATTGATGAACTGTAGCTTTTTAAAGGCTTTGCTGGAAAAGTGTTTTTCCAGTTGCTTCACATCAACAAAGTTTGTTAGTTGAGGTTCTGCTGTGATTACATATTGCTTCAATAAACCCCAAATGTATTCAAAAAACGAGCATTAATACAACTTGCAGTTTTCTTGATTGGCATCTGAATCCAAACACCTTCAACTGCTCGGTAATCATGTTTTTGTAAATGCAAAACCCTTGGGATACGTTACAAGGTACATGGATTCAGTGTTTGTTTTATATATTTGATAGTAAAGGCATTATAGAGATTAAGGTCATAATTAAGGATTAAGCTCTGTCCTTCAGTGTGAGTGTAGTATTTGTGCGTGATCTTTGGATGTTTTTTCAGACCTCATCTTGACATCAGACATTATACGGCTTCTTAATAATGAATTCATTAGCGTTCATTATGTGACTTGTAGCCAGTTGTTATTGAAATGCTCCCTGTTTACCTGTGTTCCTAATTTTACCACATAATTATTTATTTTGTAAGCAGATTTGTACGTTCTTAATACTAATTGTAAGTGTGTCTTTAATCAAAAGAAGCATCTGAGTGTTTTCTCAGGTTTTCATTAGCAAGGCCGATCCTCTCTGATTCACAGCCAAAATGGGTTTACCAAGCAGTTTTTACAGGTTTAAAAAGCTGTTTTAGGTTTCCAGCTTCACCAGGCTTTAATACACACAGCAGAAACTATAGAACTACAAATAAAAAAAAACCAAAAACAATTTCACTCCCCTCTTAGATATTCTTGTTTGAAATCTTCCATACCATAAAAATTTCATCTACTTTCAAAAAGGGTTACACATCGGTATTAAGAGCGACTTTGAATGCAGTTGAATTGCTTGTGATCAGTGTTTTAATTAAGGTAAATGTAAAGAATTAAATTTGCATAACATGTCAAATAATTTTAGCATAATAAAACATTTTTAAATAATTGTGTGCAAAAGTTTGTGCACCCCTGTTTAAACTGAGTGTTTTTTTTATTATTATTATTAGAAACACATTTTAATTTATTTGTTTAACTGATTTAGAACAGAAGGGCACCATAGAATCATTTCTTTCCAGAAGCACAATTAATAGTCTGTTGTTTAAATGCAGTACAAGAAAAGAAATTGTTTATTTCAATGTAAGATAAGCAAAAGGTGTGTGTCTGTGAACAGAAAAGCCACAATACATGTTCGATGAGCACTAGGTCTCTGTGCATTTCTGACAAGAAGGTCATGAACAATGTGTGCACATGTGAGTGTGTGTGTGTGTGTGTGTGTGTGTGTGTGTGTCTGGAATAGCTCTCCTATCCACTCTGTTGCCTGACACTCTTTCTCTGTTGCACTACTGTGGGAGATGCAGCTAGCAGTGCAATAATGAAAGGGCATCAGTCCACAGGACTACAACACACACATGCCTAGCCGTCTATTCCTCCGCAAAGTGTGTGTTTTTCACTGATGTAGCTGGCCAGCACATCGAGCTCCAAACCACTAATTTAACCATGTATGCCACAATTATGCACAAAGGAATGTGTGTTTGCTCTTGCCTTAATGTTTCAGTGTCTCATGCTGGAAAGATTAAATAAAAGCTGCAACTCCTGCGCAAAGTCTGTTGTTGTGTTTTTATTTCTTTTTTTTTTTTTTTTTTACCTTCATGTCTGTCTTCAGTTACCGAGTGTCAACGTTTCAAGTGTTTACTAAAATTGAAAGGTTTAAAGGTGAACATTTGAAAAGCATTCCTGAAGCAGTTAACCTGTGATGTATTTAGAAGTGCAGGTATAATGACATGGCAGCAGACTGTAATCTTTACCTCCATGTTTTCACAGACAAATTCATTAAGTAAACGTACATTTGATGTTTTATTTTACATTTAATCCTGTTAAGCTTGCTTATTATGAATGGAGTTAATTTCTTAATTAGATTCATTAATGAAAACCATGAAATGGTGTATCCGCATCAGAATGATATCTGTCTTTTCAATTATATCTAATTCGGTAGCTAATGTGGTAAATAGAAATTAAATATGTAATTAGGTAATGTTGGTATGATTTTATTATTAAGAGGTGGTGGTTGCAGAGCTGTTTTCATCCTTGTGCTTGGTTGGAACATGGTCTGGCATGTTTGATGCTGTATAATTAATCTACAGTTTGTTTGCTTATTGCTGATAGTTTATTTAAAGATACTGTTCTAATTACAGCTCCTTTGTGTGATGCTGATTGGTTATTTTTGCAATTTATTAATTAGATTTTTGTTTCTTATTTATATATACATTTATAATACATTTGTATCTTTAGGAAAACTAGCAATAGCCTGCTTTCCAGCTGATTAAGTTCAAATCATTGAACATTAGTGTGTAGTTATTTTTAATTAATGAATTTCACAGACTTTTAAGATCCATAAACAACCTGCTTTATAACTTTAATAGAAACATAATACAAAATACCAAGTTATTTTACAGGGCATTTTTGTAGTTTATTAAAAAATTTCATAATACATCTGTGTCCCCAAGATGCTTCTTTTAACAGTTTAAAAACATTTATGTACATTTCAGGCACTCAGAAAGTACAGATTGCTACCTTGGGATCTAATAATTATCTCTACAAGGTACATTAGTGCAAATTGTACTTTAGGGGACAGGTATGAACTCCTCTTGCAGGCTTATTTCTGACAGTATATGGCCTCATTTCTACTCAGTTGTCAGCTATGGTTCATTTACGTGTAACAGGTCATAAATAAATTTCCTTAATTCTGAAAACTATTTGCTCCTAGAATAATTTTAATTAAAGTTAATTCTAAAAAAAAAAACATTTTCCATTCTGAACATGTGGGTTCCAGTTATGGTTTAATCTACAGCTAAGGCATAAAGGTATTATGTTATCCATTTAGATCAAAGACAGATATAATTTATAATCTACAGTGCTTTAAATGACAACTAGTTCATTTGAGTAGTTATCTTTACACATCGTAGCACACGGCAATAAATTTTAGCCTAAAAAATTAGGCTACATGAATATATAATAGATATTGTCAAAATGTTTGATTTATTGTTTTTAAAAAGCTACCTTATGCATAGGCACCATTCTGTATTCTTCATTAAGTATTTCCATAAAATGTAATGAGTGCATTGTAAATTCTTCTGATAGAACTGTAGTAGGTGGTTTATTTATATCTTAAAATAGATACTAAAGAAAAAGAGTCATAAACGTCACTAAAACGAGGTCTGTCTTATCTGTAAGGTAGAGAAAGTTCATTAAAACATTTTGTGCTATGTACTTGTGTAGTTTACATGGGTAACGAAAAGTCAATTAAATAAATTTAGATAAATAAAAGAAGGCAATATTAGCTAGCTGACTTGCTAACACGTCTAACACAATGTAAACGAATAGTGGTGATTAACTTTAAAACCAGTGAACAAACAAAGCAAAAATAACAACGTAATATTTTTTATTAGATTTGTAATATTTATAAATGTTACGTTGTCAAAAACTGTTGATCGTAAAACGTATTTGCTCCTAGTGCAAACCTTTGGAAACACACTTGCTAACTTATTCTCTCAGAGGCACAAATAATTCTCAATCTAATATGGTAGATTAAAATTAATATGTTAATTAAAATTTAAATGTTATTTGTCCTGATCGTAAACTTCAAGTGCCACGATGAAAAATTGCTACGAGTTCAAATTTCTACGTAGTGATCTTGAAAGATATAAAATACGAATTGTGTTAATAAATTACAAAAAAGAAAACGCTACTTTGCCGACTTAAAAGTTGTTAAAAGTCGGTATTAAAGTGGATTTTTAACGTGGATTTGGTTTACACTGAATCACGACATGGAGGACTTGGGTGTCAGCAAATCACATTGATCACATATTTGGTATAATAGCGCCACCTAAAGGCAGAACTATCGAATTCTGCGCCTAAATTCTTCAGTTCGAGGTGTTTTTGTATTAATTCTCACTGTCAAATTTACACAAACACTTCTAAATCTAACAATAATAATGAAACGAATTTAATGAAAATCTCGCTTAAATTATGAGTTTAGTCTCAGTTCATAACCCCTTAATTTAGAGTATTTCTAAGCTTAGCTGCATTTAACACAGAATAAAATTTAAGAATATTAAGGTATCATCAGTTTTTCAGACCATACTTAATTTTGGAACAATACGCTTCTTCCACTTAAGTTTAAATTGTTTGCTTGCTTTTGATAAAAACCAAAATAACAAGGACTTTGACCAGGGGGTGCTTTGCATACAACCAAGTACAGGAAACAGAAACCTTTATTTTAAGGTGTATGAATCTTGAATAATGTGCTGAACAAATGATGGTTATTTGATACAGCGATTAACTTGTTTTTATTTTGTTAAACTGTAAGGTTTAACTTAAGAATTAAACTGTTTGTGTCATGTCTTCTAATTTTCCAAATGCTGCATTATTTGAGTTTTAATCAACTACCATGGCAAAGCTTTAGGTAAATCTGTAGGGCCCCCAAGGCTGCCACTATTTAATGAAATCAGTCGGTAACCAGATAATCAGTCCCAACGAGCAGCAGAGACCAGTTGTAGTGGTGATCAATTCTTGATTGAAAAATTATTAAAACTCACAAAATATTAAGCGTGCACTATAGCACTTAAGAATGCAATTAGAAAGTCTGCATTAAACAAAAACAAAACCTTTATTTTGCAGAGGTTTTACTCTGACACGTTTACCTAGTGCATGTGTGCAAATTACATTTCACAGAACAAGTCTTCCCTTTAATCAGCCAGACAGTAGACAGTGTAGATCCAAGAATAAATAAAGACCTCAGAGGCAGAACTAATGGCTATATATAAATACACACAGCAACGTAACAATGATTTTAAAAAATAACATGGAAAAAGAAGAAAAAAAAAAAAAAAGATGGAAGCTGAATGTGTAGTTTTATTTCATACATTCATTCTGAATGGGTTTTTAAATCAGAAATTCAGACATGGAAGGTGGAATACATTGAATATTTCCAGGAAATCAGTTAAACTAAGGATGAGCTGGCTATTCGGATGGAGGAAAGTACAACAGTCAGTGAAAATGGTGGAACAGTCTTTACTGGCAGCGAGAACAGTATGCATTCTGGGGCATCATAGCTCATCGTGACTTAGAGGCTCATTACTGGGTTGAATAAAAACTCCCTCCATCACCTTCCAGTAGTTGTTTTGATTTTGAGAGGGCATGCCATGGACTTCACGCTGGCCCCTGATGGGATGGCCATACTGCTCCCCGGTAACGCTGAGGAACACGTCGGTGCCTAAGTGTTTGATACGGATGGCTTCATCTCGTTCCCAGTATGTACCGCTGCACTGAATCGTCCACACGTCTAAATCGTCTCCTTCACCGTTCTCACCAAACGCACTCACCTCCTGCATTTTATTAGATATAAATTAGATTTGCAAGACAAAAGTATTACCATCACAGGATATTTTTCCTAATTGCCTAAGTAAATGTTATTATTAATCATGACATGATTTTAACCCCCCCCCTCGCTTTAATGAATTTATCTTCCTAATATTATTTTGATTTAATTCTGTGATTGAAATGTTAAACTGTTTGTTTTCTGATTACAAACCAGCAATGGCTACAGAACCCTCTAGGCGACATCTTGTGGATTGCAGTAAGTGGTATGTAACTAAAATAATTTATTATTGTATCTATGTAATCCACATCAAAAGAATAACATTACCCCATTAAATAAGTGAAAATTTAACAGAATAAATAGTCATGTCATTTTAGGCATATAAAGTACCTGGTTGTTGGACAGTGGTGAGCTGAAGTGGTGGCTGTGCAGATTGCGTCCCGTTTTCATGTGAGTGAACCGAATAGCCTGCCCACATTTGATGGGCACGCCCCGCTGGCACAATTCTTTTGGTTTACCACGAATCCGCCAGTAACTGTTAGCATCGTCGGCAGTGTCCACACCTGTCACTGACTGCTGCCCACTGCCTAAGGGTTCATGTTACAATATACTGGTTAATAGAACAGCAACAAATCAGACTTATCAGTATGAAGCTGTGAACTTTAAAAGTCTTTAATTTTCCAGATGTTAACATGTAGAGCTTAATTAATGTTTAGAATAATAATAATATTAATAATACCAGAAAAAGAAATTGGACACCTTTACATATAGAATATATTGTATATATATATATATATTTTATGGTGCATGCATATGTAAATATTGTGTATTTCATTTTATGCTCCATGTAGAGTTTATATCCTGATGCCTCACCTCAAGAATTTCTATGTGCACATGTACCAACATGGAGCACAAATGACAAATAAACTTGAAACTTGATAAAAGCTTTTACAGTTAACAGGTTATATTATTTTAGGAAAAAAGCTTTATTTTAAAGTGACTGAGGGAAATAAGTGGATCAGACACAGCAGTGTTGCTGGAGTTTTATTTTAAGTGTCCACTAGAACACATCCACCTTGTAGATCAAAAATCAAAAAGTTTTTGCTGCACAGTTTCTATTAGTTAACCACTTCATAATGGATATATAGCTGTCTTTTTCTCAGTCCAGCTGATTACCGATAACGACTGTGGAGTGTCTGATCAACGTGTTCCAGCACAACACACTTCAGTCTGCAATTGTGAAACTACAAACTTAATTTATATGATCAGTGGAAAGGACAAAGTGGGAAAACAAGACGCATCATTTCAATCACATTTACATTTCGCAGCCATCTTTATTCAAAGCGACTTTCAAATGTCAGTGTAAAGGGTTGATGCAACATCCCTGAAACAATGAGGGTTAAGGGGCAAGCTCAAGGACCCAAGGTGGTAACTTCAGTATCTGGGATTTGAACCCACAACCTTTATATATATATATTAATGGTGGCACGGTGGCTTAGTGGTTAGCAAGTTCGCCTCTCAGCACTAGGGATTTAGGGATTCCCGGTTCGAATCCCCATCTGGGTGGAGTTTCCATGTTCTCCCGTGTCCGTGTGGGTTTCCTCCGTGTTCTCCGGTTTCCTCTCACAGTCCAAAATAAATGAATCAAGGTCAAATGAATTCTCTAAATTGCCCCATATAGAGTGTGTCTGTCTGAGTGTGCCCATCGATAGCTTGGTGCCCTGTCCTGGGTGTATCTGCCCAGCGCCCGAGACGTTCTCCCCTGGATGGGCATGGGGAACCCCACCGCGACCCTAATAGAGGATAAAGCAGAAGATAATGGATGGATGGATATATATATATATATATATATATATTAATGAGAATTACCAGCTACCCTTACCCCACCAATTGCCTAACAGCACATTAAAATAAAAGTCATCGCTGGGTTTCCTCGCTAGTCAACATTCTTAATAAAACGTCATCTCATCCATACATTATGTCCTTTCATTCATTATTCATTCATTATCTCCCGCTTTATCCTCTATTAGGGTCGCGGTGGGGTTCCCCATGCCCATCCAGGGGAGAACGTTTCGGGCGCTGGGCACATAGACCCAGGACAGGGGGGCAATCTATCACTGGACACACACACATACTCTCTATATGGGGCAATTTGGAGAATTTGATTGACCTGTTCCATGTTTTTGGACTGTGGGAGGAAACCGGAGAACCTGGAGGAAGCCCACGCGGACACGGGGAGAACATGGAAATTCCACCCAGATGGGGGGGGGGGGGGGATTCGAACCGGGAATCCCTAGCGCTGAGAGGAGAACATGCTAAACCACCAAGCCACCGTGCCACCTACATTATGTCCTAATTTAAATATTTAATGTGGACACAACAATGAACACTATATGCGCGCACACACACACACACACAGTGTTCAGATCTTTGATACATGCACATTGATTTATGTAATCAATTATTATTCATTCATTCATTATCTCCCGCTTTATCCTCTAGTGTGGTCGGGGGGGGGGGGGGGGGGTTCCCCATGTTTCGGGCGCTGGGCAGATACACCCAGGACAGGGGGGCAATCCATCACTGGACGCACACTCACTCACTCACACACACACACACACTCTATATGGGGCAATTTGGAAAACTCAATTGACTCGATCCATGTTTTTGGACTGTGGGAGGAAACCGGAGAACCCGGAGGAAGCCCACGCGGACACGGGGAGAACATGGAAACTCCACCCAGATGGGGATTCGAACCGGGAATCCCTAGCGCTGAGAGGAGAACATGCTAAACCACTAAGCCACCGTGCCACCTACATTATGTCCTAATTTAAATATTTAATGTGGACACAACAATGAACACTATATGCACACACACACACACACACTCTATATGGGGCAATTTGGAGAACTCAATTGACTCGATCCATGTTTTTGGACTGTGGGAGGAAACCGGAGAACCTGGAGGAAGCCCACGCGGACACGGGGAGAACATGCAAACTCCACGCAGATGGGGATTCGAACCGGGAATCCCTAGCGCTGAGAGGAGAACATGCTAAACCACTGTGCCACCTACATTATGTCCTAATTTAAATATTTAATGTGGACACAACAATGAACACTATATGCACACACTCACACACACACACTCTATATGGGGCAATTTGGAGAACTCAATTAACTCGATCCATGTTTTTGGACTGTGGGAGGAAACCCGGAGAACCCGGAGGAAGCCCACGCGGACACGGGGAGAACATGGAAATTCCACCCAGATGGGGGGATTCGAACCGGGAATCCCTAGCGCCGAGAGGAGAACATGCTAAACCACTAAGCCCGATCAATTATTAATGAGTATTAATTGCAGCGGTTGGGTGAACGGGCCGCGTTACCTGATCCGTACTTCACGTCGTGAGAGTGCAGCCGGACGTTGTGTCTGGTGTTCAGCAGCTTCACCAAAGAGCCGCACGTCACCGAGTCCGAGTCCGCGTCGCGGGCCTGGCAGCGTCCCGCAGCGAAGCCCAGCGCGAAGACGTTCAGGTAAAGAAACAGCGAACCGAAGACATCCATGACAGAAAGACGACGAGCTACATCACCGTCGCTCCCATTCAAACGAGCCGAGAGCCCGCCGACCAATCACAGCGTGCCAGGTCCCGCACGCCAGGAAGCGGCGACAGCACACACACGGTAGCACGGGATTGGACAAGAAGGTCATGACGTCAGAGTTGTAACGTACTTTTGGTAAAGAAAACAAATACCTTTCCCCATATTATTATTATTATTATTTTTTTTCCATTTTAAAGCGTCGTTAAAACGCTCATTTACATTTGCAACGAAATTTAAAATCACTAATGCCACAGGGCATTGATGCAGTATTAATGAATGTTAAAATAACTTCTCTTTGCTTATACTATTTTGTTTGCTTATATTCATTCATTCATTAATTCATTCATTATCTCCCGCTTTATCCTATATTGGGGTCGTTGGGGGGGGACGGGGTTCCCCATGTCCATCCAGGGGAGAACGTCTCGGGCGCTGGGCAGATACACCCAGGACAGGGCGCCAATCTATCGCTGGGCACACACTCACTCACACAGACACATTCATTCATTCATTAGCTCCCGCTTTATCATATATTGGGGTCGTTTGTTGGGGGGGGGGGAGGACGTCTCGGGCGCTGGGCAGATACACCCAGGACAGGGCGCCAATCCATCGCTGGGCACACACTCACTCACACAGACACACTCTATATGGGGCAATTTAGAGAACTCAATTGACTTGATCCATGTTTTTGGACTGTGGGAGGAAAGCGGAGAACCCGGAGGAAACCCACGCGGACACGGGGAGAACATGGAAACTCGACCCAGATGGGGATTCGAACCGGGAATCCCTAGCGCTGAGAGGCGAACATGCCAACCACTAAGCCACCGTGCCGCCCGATGCAGTATTAATGAATGTTAAAATAACTTCTCTTTGCTTGTACTAATTCATTCATTATCTTCTGCTTTATCCTATATTGGGGTCGCGCGGGGGAGGGGGGGGGGGTCCCCATGTCCATCCAGGGAAGAACGTCTCGGGCGCTGGGCAGATACACCCAGGACAGGACGCCAATCTATCGCTGGGCACACACTCACTCACACAGACACAATTTTGGAGAGTTCAATTGACCTTGATCCATATTTTTGGACTGTGGGAGGAACCGGAAGAAACCCACGGGGACACGGGGAGAACATGGAAACTCCACCCAGATGGGGATTCGAGCTGGGAATCCCCTAGTGCTGAGAGGAGAACATGCTAAACCACTAAGCCACCGTGCCGCCCGTTTGCTTATACTATTTATATATATATATATACATGTTCCCCATGCCCATCCAGGGGAAAATGTTTCAGGCACTGGGCAGATACACCCAGGACAGGACGCCAATCTATCACTGGGCACACACTCACTCACACATACACACACACACACACACACACACACACACACACACACACACACACACACACACACACACACTCTATATGGGGCAATTTGGAGAATTCATTTCACCTTATTCTATGTTTCTTCTATGGACAGGGCGCCAATCTACCGCTGGGCGTATATTATATATTTTGCTTATAAATATTGTATCTACAAGGTGGAGCAGAAAGGTGGGTGTGTCCACAGTGTTTAAAACTGACCAGCACAGCACACACTAACACACCTGCACCAACATGTCTATGTCACTGCAGTACTGAGAATCATCCACCACCCCAATAATACCTGCTCTGTGAGGGTCCTGAGCAGAGAACAGAGTAATGGAGACTAACAGTATGTAGAGAAACCAATGGACTGCAGAATGGAACTGTGGAACTCCAAATTCTAACTATATGATATGTGGAGCTGATCAATTATGGATGAGCACTAAAACAAGAAGGTACATCTATTAAGAGTTGTTGGCTTACATGCATTTTAAGTTTGTTTAAAAGTTATTAAGGGTGGCACGGTGGCTTAGTGGTTAGCACGTTCTTCTCTCAGCACTAGGGATTCCCAGGTCGAATCTCCATCTGGCTGGAGTCTCCATGTTCTCCCCGTGTCCGCCTGGGTTTCCTCCGGGTTCTCCGGTTTCCTCAAACAGTCCCAAAACATGGATCAAGTCAATTGAGTTCTCCAAATTGCCCCATATAGAGTGTGTTTGTGTGAGTGAGTGTGTGCCCATCGATAGCTTGGTGCCCTGTCCTGGGTGTATCTGCCCAGCGCCCGAGACGTTCTCCCCTGGATGGGCATGGGGAACCCCACCGCGACCCTAATAGAGGATAAAGCAGAAGATAATGGATGGATGGATATATATATATATATATATTATTAATGAGAATTACCAGCTACCCTTACCCCACCAATTGCCTAACAGCACATTAAAATAAAAGTCATCGCTGGGTTTCCTCGCTAGTCAACATTCTTAATAAAACGTCATCTCATCCATACATTATGTCCTTTCATTCATTATTCATTCATTATCTCCCGCTTTATCCTCTATTAGGGTCGCGGTGGGGTTCCCCATGCCCATCCAGGGGAGAACGTTTCGGGCGCTGGGCACATAGACCCAGGACAGGGGGGCAATCTATCACTGGACACACACACATACTCTCTATATGGGGCAATTTGGAGAATTTGATTGACCTGTTCCATGTTTTTGGACTGTGGGAGGAAACCGGAGAACCTGGAGGAAGCCCACGCGGACACGGGGAGAACATGGAAATTCCACCCAGATGGGGGGGGGGGGGGGATTCGAACCGGGAATCCCTAGCGCTGAGAGGAGAACATGCTAAACCACCAAGCCACCGTGCCACCTACATTATGTCCTAATTTAAATATTTAATGTGGACACAACAATGAACACTATATGCGCGCACACACACACACACAGTGTTCAGATCTTTGATACATGCACATTGATTTATGTAATCAATTATTATTCATTCATTCATTATCTCCCGCTTTATCCTCTAGTGTGGTCGGGGGGGGGGGGGGGTTCCCCATGTTTCGGGCGCTGGGCAGATACACCCAGGACAGGGGGGCAATCCATCACTGGACGCACACTCACTCACTCACACACACACACACACTCTATATGGGGCAATTTGGAAAACTCAATTGACTCGATCCATGTTTTTGGACTGTGGGAGGAAACCGGAGAACCCGGAGGAAGCCCACGCGGACACGGGGAGAACATGGAAACTCCACCCAGATGGGGATTCGAACCGGGAATCCCTAGCGCTGAGAGGAGAACATGCTAAACCACTAAGCCACCGTGCCACCTACATTATGTCCTAATTTAAATATTTAATGTGGACACAACAATGAACACTATATGCACACACACACACACACTCTATATGGGGCAATTTGGAGAACTCAATTGACTCGATCCATGTTTTTGGACTGTGGGAGGAAACCGGAGAACCTGGAGGAAGCCCACGCGGACACGGGGAGAACATGCAAACTCCACGCAGATGGGGATTCGAACCGGGAATCCCTAGCGCTGAGAGGAGAACATGCTAAACCACTGTGCCACCTACATTATGTCCTAATTTAAATATTTAATGTGGACACAACAATGAACACTATATGCACACACTCACACACACACACTCTATATGGGGCAATTTGGAGAACTCAATTAACTCGATCCATGTTTTTGGACTGTGGGAGGAAACCCGGAGAACCCGGAGGAAGCCCACGCGGACACGGGGAGAACATGGAAATTCCACCCAGATGGGGGGATTCGAACCGGGAATCCCTAGCGCCGAGAGGAGAACATGCTAAACCACTAAGCCCGATCAATTATTAATGAGTATTAATTGCAGCGGTTGGGTGAACGGGCCGCGTTACCTGATCCGTACTTCACGTCGTGAGAGTGCAGCCGGACGTTGTGTCTGGTGTTCAGCAGCTTCACCAAAGAGCCGCACGTCACCGAGTCCGAGTCCGCGTCGCGGGCCTGGCAGCGTCCCGCAGCGAAGCCCAGCGCGAAGACGTTCAGGTAAAGAAACAGCGAACCGAAGACATCCATGACAGAAAGACGACGAGCTACATCACCGTCGCTCCCATTCAAACGAGCCGAGAGCCCGCCGACCAATCACAGCGTGCCAGGTCCCGCACGCCAGGAAGCGGCGACAGCACACACACGGTAGCACGGGATTGGACAAGAAGGTCATGACGTCAGAGTTGTAACGTACTTTTGGTAAAGAAAACAAATACCTTTCCCCATATTATTATTATTATTATTTTTTTTCCATTTTAAAGCGTCGTTAAAACGCTCATTTACATTTGCAACGAAATTTAAAATCACTAATGCCACAGGGCATTGATGCAGTATTAATGAATGTTAAAATAACTTCTCTTTGCTTATACTATTTTGTTTGCTTATATTCATTCATTCATTAATTCATTCATTATCTCCCGCTTTATCCTATATTGGGGTCGTTGGGGGGGGACGGGGTTCCCCATGTCCATCCAGGGGAGAACGTCTCGGGCGCTGGGCAGATACACCCAGGACAGGGCGCCAATCTATCGCTGGGCACACACTCACTCACACAGACACATTCATTCATTCATTAGCTCCCGCTTTATCATATATTGGGGTCGTTGGGGGGGGGGGAGGACGTCTCGGGCGCTGGGCAGATACACCCAGGACAGGGCGCCAATCCATCGCTGGGCACACACTCACTCACACAGACACACTCTATATGGGGCAATTTAGAGAACTCAATTGACTTGATCCATGTTTTTGGACTGTGGGAGGAAAGCGGAGAACCCGGAGGAAACCCACGCGGACACGGGGAGAACATGGAAACTCGACCCAGATGGGGATTCGAACCGGGAATCCCTAGCGCTGAGAGGCGAACATGCCAACCACTAAGCCACCGTGCCGCCCGATGCAGTATTAATGAATGTTAAAATAACTTCTCTTTGCTTGTACTAATTCATTCATTATCTTCTGCTTTATCCTATATTGGGGTCGCGCGGGGGAGGGGGGGGGGGTCCCCATGTCCATCCAGGGAAGAACGTCTCGGGCGCTGGGCAGATACACCCAGGACAGGACGCCAATCTATCGCTGGGCACACACTCACTCACACAGACACAATTTTGGAGAGTTCAATTGACCTTGATCCATATTTTTGGACTGTGGGAGGAACCGGAAGAAACCCACGGGGACACGGGGAGAACATGGAAACTCCACCCAGATGGGGATTCGAGCTGGGAATCCCCTAGTGCTGAGAGGAGAACATGCTAAACCACTAAGCCACCGTGCCGCCCGTTTGCTTATACTATTTATATATATATATATACATGTTCCCCATGCCCATCCAGGGGAAAATGTTTCAGGCACTGGGCAGATACACCCAGGACAGGACGCCAATCTATCACTGGGCACACACTCACTCACACATACACACACACACACACACACACACACACACACACACACACACACACACACACACACACACTCTATATGGGGCAATTTGGAGAATTCATTTCACCTTATTCTATGTTTCTTCTATGGACAGGGCGCCAATCTACCGCTGGGCGTATATTATATATTTTGCTTATAAATATTGTATCTACAAGGTGGAGCAGAAAGGTGGGTGTGTCCACAGTGTTTAAAACTGACCAGCACAGCACACACTAACACACCTGCACCAACATGTCTATGTCACTGCAGTACTGAGAATCATCCACCACCCCAATAATACCTGCTCTGTGAGGGTCCTGAGCAGAGAACAGAGTAATGGAGACTAACAGTATGTAGAGAAACCAATGGACTGCAGAATGGAACTGTGGAACTCCAAATTCTAACTATATGATATGTGGAGCTGATCAATTATGGATGAGCACTAAAACAAGAAGGTACATCTATTAAGAGTTGTTGGCTTACATGCATTTTAAGTTTGTTTAAAAGTTATTAAGGGTGGCACGGTGGCTTAGTGGTTAGCACGTTCTTCTCTCAGCACTAGGGATTCCCAGGTCGAATCTCCATCTGGCTGGAGTCTCCATGTTCTCCCCGTGTCCGCCTGGGTTTCCTCCGGGTTCTCCGGTTTCCTCAAACAGTCCCAAAACATGGATCAAGTCAATTGAGTTCTCCAAATTGCCCCATATAGAGTGTGTCTGTGTGAGTGAGTGAGTGTGTGCCCAGCGATGGATTGGCGCCCTGTCCTGGGTGTATCTTCCCAGCGCCCGAAACGTTCTCCCCTGGATGGTCACCCCACCACGACCCTAATAGAGGATAAAGCAGAAGATAATGAATGAATGAATAGAAGTTATTAATACATTGAAAAAGAAAGAAACATTAAGTTGACGAATCAAACATCTTTATTGTTGTACAGTTTAAGTTCATAGTTCATATAGTTTAAATGTGCTCATAATTACAACACTTAAGTGCCAAGTATGATCTGTGTGCACGTGTGCATGTTTGATCTCCATCTGGCAACTTATGTGTGAAAGTAAAAACAAGCTCAGCACAAAAAGCAGCTGAACATGTGGAATTTTCTTTTTTTCATCTGAATCCAACTGGAGTTCTGCATGTGTGTGTGTTGCACTGAACGATGTAGACCAGTGCACGACATAAAAGAAACCTGTTTATCTAAATTTGGAAGCACGTAGTGTAAGTTTAAAATGCATAACTCTATGTTTGATGTTATGTACCTGTGGTCACGGGATTGGATGGAACATCTGAACTAAAGGATAAGAAGGTATGTCCTTAAATTTCAATCTATGTGTTCTAACTTAAGGGCCAGTAATTGACACTAGCAGATAGTGAGCAGTGATGGTTACACGAAGCAACCGAGAGATAAAAACAAGCCACGTGTGAATACGAGCTTTTCAAAGATAATTTATTTTTATTTGCACAATGAGTAAACACTTTTCACTTTTCATTCATTCATTCATCCATTATCTCCCACTTTATCCTCTATTAGGGTCGCGGTGTGGGTTCCCCATGCCCATCCAGGGGAGAACGTTTCGGGCGCTGGGCAGATAGACCCAGGACAGGGCGCCAATCCATCGCTGGGCACACACTCACACACACAGACACACTTTATATGGGGCAATTTGGAGAACTCAGTTGAATTGTTCCTTGTTTTTGGACTGTGGGAGGAAACCGGAGAAGCCGCAGGAAACCCACGCGGACACGGGGAGAACATGGAAACTCCACCCAGATGGGGATTCGAACCGGGAATCCCTAGTGCTGCGAGGAGAACATGCCAATCACTAAGCCACCGTGCCGCCACTTTTTTACTTTTGATTTTGTAATAAATGTTGTCGATCGCCATAGTTCGTGTCCAGAGTTCTGCGCTTTTTTGAAATTGTGGACGACAAAAGCGATTAATCGTGACACTCGTAAAAGAGATTTGACTTAAAAACGGTACTAGAACGGTGTTTACATTGTAATCAATCACTAGGGGGCGGCCAAGCTCGGTAAGAGAAAGGAAAAAGGAAGTCGCCACCTCATCTTTAGGACGAGCCTAAATGCCCTTACACGCCCTATATATGTACACTTATCTACCCCCGGCGCGTGGACTGAGATTAGGGCACTTCTGTTGAAGTGGAGTAGGGTTTTGGGATTGAACCTTTTTTTAATGACAGGCGACAGCGGCACTGAACACGAGCCGGCTTAAAAAGCACAGATGTGTTAATAATGGGTGAGTAGACGCTTTAAAGTATTTAAACATAAAAGCTTTTTTTAAATAGTATTTTTAAACTAAATACCCAAAAATGACGATGGGGGGCGGCACGGTGGCTTAGTGGTTTAGCATGTTCTCCTCTCGGCGCTAGGGATTCCCGGTTCGAATCCCCATCTGGGTGGAGTTTCCATGTTCTCCCCGTGTCCGCGTGGCTTTCCTCCGGGTTCTGCGGTTTCCTCCCACAGTCCAAATTGAGTTCAATTGAGTTCTCCAAATTGCCCCATATAGAGTGTGTCCAGTGGTAGATTGCCCCCCCCCCCCGTCCTGGGTGTATCTGCCCAGCGCCCGAAACGTTCTCCCCTGGATGGGCATGGGGAAACACCCCCCCCCCCCGCGACCCTAGTAGAGGACAAATTGGAAGATAATGGATGGATGCTTAAGACGATGGAGAGAATGGTTATAATTGAGACTTATTCAGATTGTTAAATAAGAATAAAAATACAAATAAAAGAAACACCACGACATTGTGACATCATCCACCCACAGATGTTCTATAGTGTCTTTCTTCGTCTCGGTTGTCATGATTATGGAATTTGTTGTGGGTTTGGGTTTAAGGTGGAGGCTCCACCTCACATTGACTCGCACGTGAACCTGGTCGCTGTAACGACGCGTTCACGGTTCTCGACGGGATGCCGGCGTGACGCGTGTATCCGCCCAGGAAGCAATGATTAACGATCCGGCACACGCACCCACAGCAGCGCCCAGAGCCAGCCGGCAGTGGACATGCCTCAGCCCAAAGTCAAGCTGGTGGTGACGGGAGATGATTTCGGCTACTGCGCCCGGAGGAACCGCGGCATCGCGGAGGGCTTTCTGTCAGGAGGAATCTCCAACACGTCCCTGCTCGTGAACGCAGCATCGGCGGAACACGCGGCTCACCTGGCGCACAGGTATCGACCGAACCGGACACCGACTATTAAAGTCTAATTCAATAACAGCGACAACGAGAATACAGACCTGTGTTTCTGTAAAACTGCTAACATCTGACTTTATATGACACTAAACTGTCTTTATTTAGAAGAAAAACACAATTAACTTATTAATTCAAACGTGGATTTTCATTATCAAGTGTTTACAATCTTATTCTAATTAATTAATTATATATATATATATATATATATATATATATATATATATATATATATAATATATATATTTTTTATATATATATATATATATATATATATATATATATATATATATATATATCACATTTCTAGTGAAGGTTTTATCATTATTTTCTTAGTTGAATGTCGCTTCTGCTGTAGAATACAAATTAAAAAAACAAAACTCAATTCAAACACCTAGACATTCATTCATTCATTAATTATCTCCCGCTTTATCCTATATTAGGGTCGCTGGGGGGGCAGGGGGACACGTTCCAGAGGAGAATGTTTCGGGCGCTGGGCAGAGAGACCCAGGACAAGGCGCCAATCCATCGCTGGGCACACAGTCACTCACACAGACACACTCTATATGGGGCAATTTGGAGAATTCAGTTGACTTGATCCATGTTTTTGGACTGTGGGAGGAAACCGGAGAACCCGGAGGAAACCCACACGGAGACAGGGAGAACATGGAAACTCCACCCAGATGGGGATTCGAACCGGGAATCCCTAGCGCTGAGAGGCGAACGTGCTAAACCACTAAGCCACTTAGACATGTTTTATTTTTTTAATTTAAGCTTTTCATTGAGTGAGAATGGTTTAAATAAGGACCTTGTTTTGGTTTCAACAAGGATTTTAATAAAATAAAACCAGTGAATGATGAAAAAGACAAAAGATCTTTCCAAAGCGGTTTTGCTTCACCTCTGTTATTTTATGTTGTTATTTTGCATAGTGCTCACAGCTTGGAACCTGGGGTGGAAATGCAAATGAGCTACTTGTTCCGACGCTGTGTGGTTCCCTGTTTCGTCTTGGAGTGTCTGAAATCCAGTGGTTTTGTTTCAGATTTCAAAAATCAAGGCGCAAACTTCTCCTCCGCCTGTTTTTGTGGGATTGTAAATCGAAAATGCTGTTAACGAGTCCAGTCTTTAGATCAGAACGCTCTTCCTCTTGTACTGATGTTCCAACATTTCAGTCCAGTCAGCACATGCAGTTTTAAGAACATGTTCCTGCACCACTGTTACAGTTCAGTTTATGAGTTTAACACATTAGAGATGAAACAAAACCTCCAATGTGGCTTCTATAACATCAATGGTACATTTTTAGTTTTTCAGTAAGTTGCAGTCGTGCAGAATAATAAAAAATAGATAAAAAGGACAAAATATAAGGACACATTCAGCTAGGTGTGGTCTTAAGCCTTTTTAAGCTTTTAGGGTGGGGGGGGGGGTTCCACTAAATTTGGAGTGTGCCTATGGGATGTTGTGAACTATGGCACAGTCCTGCCAAAGCAGACAAGGAACTTCCCCAAACTGTTCGCACAAAACAAGAAGAATAGTTGTCCAAAATGCAGAACTAGGTACATAAACTTAGTCACCAATGACAATGGGACTGAATAAAACATTTAAGGATTAATATCTTTGTCCACATATTGTTACCCAAAAGGATAAGATTAACTCACCGACATAAAAATGAGCATGCCTCATCCTTTGGGTCGTTAAATGATGCTCTCTTTCTGATCTGATCTCCTTTTACTCTGAGACTCTGTGTCATGTTGCACCGCCTTCTCGCTTCAGGCATCGCATCCCCATCGGACTCCATGCCAACCTTTCAGAAGGTCTCCCAGTGTGTCAGGAACTACGGAGATCCACGCTCGTCAACAAAGACGGAGTCTTTCTGGGCAAGATGGGTTTCCGCGATGTTCTGAAGAGCGGAAAGATGAACATGGCTGATGTATGTAGAACATTAAAACATGCATACATTAAATACGTTGGTTAAATAAATCAGATGTGATCTGTTTAAATCAGTGATTCTCAATTATATTCTGTTAAGCCCCCCCCCCAGGAAGAAAACTTTTTGCGCCCCCCCCCCCACACACACACTCACCCCCCCCCCCGTACATGACAAAATGGGATGAAAAAGTATTTTTACACGCCCACTGTAGTATGATTTGTCTATAAATTTGTTATAAGTACACCTCTTTAAAGAATACAAAAAAGAAAGAAATATAGATCGACTTAGAACAGAAAAATTTTATTAACTTTGTTTTTTAGTTTGTAGCAGAAACAAATAAAATCCTTATTTGAACTAGAAACATTTTTGAACCGACTGGCATTTGATACTGAAAAATGAAATGAAATAAAATCAATAAATAATAATAAATTCAAATTCATCAGCAACCTTAATTCAGGAGCACAATTTATTAACACTTTAACCTACAAAACAAAAATGAATACAACAATTTGTGCTGTTTTTTTTTTTTTATTGTTTTTTTTTTATCAAAATGAGGAAATCAGAACTAATGTCTACAACATGCCCGTTCTGCAGCACAGCTTTTCTGCAGTAGCTTTCATAAAGCGTTATAATTGCTTGCTGTACGCCTCACGTCTTCGATTAAAAACTCAAGCGGTTTATCAGTGTGATTGGGGTGTAATATCTTTAAGTTTATTTATTTCATTTCCAACATTTAAAGACACAGAAGACACGCCGGTCTTTCTTCGTCTCCCACCTTCGTTACCGTGAAACCAAGCGCTACATACACTTTCCTCGTTTTAACTTTCGGTTGACTTTTGTTGCTCTCATTATCTTCGTCTCTCTCCGCCTTTCTTTCCGTCATTCCTGTTAAATATTTCTCCATGTTGTCTCTTGAGGGTTTGTTCAATGCACTTAATATCACTTGCTCTGTGATTTCTTGTTATGTGCCCCCCCAGGCACCGCACTGCGCCCTCCCAGGGGGGCGCGCCCCACTATTTGAGAAGCACTGGTTTAAATACATGTTCCATCAGCATTAAAAACCCAGCAGATGTCGGTGTGTGATGCTAAAAACATGTGCTGATGTCTACAGTGTATTTATATTAAAGATGCTTCGCGGATCGAGTGTTTACTCAGAACCTTAAGGTCTTTGTGTCCTGTAACTGGCAGGTGGCAGCAGAGTTAAAGGCCCAGGTTAAGAGATTCTGCGAGCTCACGGGTCATCTACCCAGTCACATGGACGGCCATCAGCATGTTCACGTGCTTCCAGGTAAGAGCATCCGAAGTTCACCTGTACGCTACCCGTCACACGCCACCGCAGTCGTTTATGGCTCGTCGGCCTTTCACGGCCGCGCCGTAATTGAACGGCGACGTTGTCTCAAATTTGCAAATGTGTGCGTTTTTAGAGGTGCGAGAAGTGTTTGCGCAAGTGCTCTCTGATTTTCGGATCCCATACACGCGGGTTCCAGTGGAACCCGGTTTGCACTCTTGTGATTTTCTACCTCCGAATCTTAAAGAGTTTTATCTGCAAGTTGAAAAAGATGCCCTGCAATCAGTTGAGGTCTTCCATCGCCATGGTATCAGGTACGTGATGCCACCGCGGGGGCGGGTGGGTGTGGCGAGAGGGGTTCAGGAAGGGTGTGAGCCGGTTGTGTTTATATCTTTCCGATGTCCACAGCTGGCCAGATGTGTACCTGGGTCTGAGCACCATGGGGCAGAACATGTCCTTCACCAACCTCAAAAGAGCGTTGAACTTCGCTTTGGAGGTACAAAGCTCGGTAGCGGCGCAGGCTGATGACTCGTTTCGGCCGGTCACGGTGGAGCTGATGGTGCATCCCGGATACCCGAGTCTTCCTCTGCAGGGTGGGTGTGGTGACGGACCGGACGACTTCTCGCAGTCGTCCGATCGCCTGCACGAGCTTAACACACTCAGAGACCCGGCGCTGCTTAGTTACTACCATCAGCAGGGAATCATCCTCTGTGCCTTCAGTGACTTGTAAAGGAACGTGTTGTGTATCCAGTCCTCAGGTGCTATGGCTTTTTAAAGGTTCTGTGACGGTAAATGCGACACCTGACGTCTTCTCTAATTAGCTCTTTTCTCACGGGATCAATTAATTCCTCAGCCAGAAGGTGACGTATGAAGATTTTAAAGAAATACACAGGTTCTTGAAGGTGCGCAGTTCCCATGGAGACTCCCCACTGGGTAGTTCCCAGAACTGTTCGTCCTGAAACACTTGCACACATGCAACGTTCTCATGTTGTCGGTCGGCTCAATGGGTTACTCTGTAGGGTTCACTTTCCAAAGATGGCAGTAAGTCATTTCTAGGTGGCGTTTTTTTGTATGTTCTCCTTAGTTCTGCATGATCTTCAAGCAACCCTCAGAACCCTAACAATGATAAGTGGCCTAGAAAGTAAATGAATGTTCTGTAGTCTTTACTCAGTTTGTTTACTGGCTTTTAGTATTTATTTTTTTTTAACGTGAAATCGGTTTTCATGCACCGTCGGCACAAATATCCTCTGACTGTACGATGTTTTAAAAACACCTCTGATCAGAATGAACTTGTGGTGTGACTTTTAGAGTAATTTTAATAGGATGAAACCCAGAAAATACACATTAGTATTCAAAACTAAAGTGTTTGTGCATGAAAAAAATATTGTAGCCTCTTCTATTCAAGTATGCAAATGAAGTTTATGCAATAGATCGCTGAAGTCGTGCATCATACTGAAGTACATTTTTTTTTGTACATATGTGGCACTCTGGGTTCAAGGTTTTTATTATTTAAAAAAATTTATTTTTAAATATGTTCAGAACCTGGTATGTTTTGCAGAATGCCAAATATGGACACAACATAGAAAGTGAAGACACAACGTCAGTGGTCTATTCTAAGTAACATGAGGTACATGATTATAGAGCCGAGTGCATGGAGATCCATATCAGGCAGCCACTCATTTAAAGATGGAAAGAATGACTTTGAGTCTGAGTGACTCTGTAGCACAATGTACACTTCATTGGATTACATTTTTTTTTTTTTTTTTTGGTGAAATGAAGTTAACTTGTTTTACATAAACCATAGAATACATAATAACATGGAACAAAAGGAATTCCATGTCTTATTTTAGATCTTGATTTTTTAAAATGGTTTTTATATAAAGTGTTTGCACAAAATTGCTGGGAAAAAAGGCTTATGAAATAATTTCTCTTAAGAGGATGATTTAATCTGCTGACCTCTAAGATCTAGCGTTTGCAGAATGTTTTATTTCGTGGTCGAGGCAGCACTGTGAGCAGTCACTCGCTTTAACTGTACAGTTTTAATTCAGTCCTTATCAAATGAGGCTAAACGTTTAGTATTTATAGTTTGTTTAGAAATTTAATTTTAACATAATTATTAAATATACAAAGTGTGGTTGATTTTTAAAACTGCATTTATTTTTCTGAAGACAGAAGTGAAAGTAACAATGTAGGAGCCATAAGACTGGGGTGACGAAATACTTGAACTCTGTATGAAACATAGTGACTAAGGCGGATAATCCCTTATATATATACACACACACACACCTTATGGGGGGGGGGTCACAATGGGACATGTCGTTCCATCCTACTGTTTGTGTCTTTGACAAGTTGATTGAATGTTTTAGAATAAGAAACAGAAATTGCCTCGAATTCAACCAAATTTATCTGCAAACTGGTTTTAACTCTAAAATGGACTCCAGTCCAAATAGGATTCTAACTTTAAACTCTCAGTTTACCCTAATTTAAGATGTTTGCTGCGTTTAGGTTCTAACAGAAAACTGGAATCTATAATGCGATTTTAAACCAATGACATGTTTTATTTTCAGAAGGTCAAACTGTGCAATGAGCGTCCGTGTACGTGCGCGATGACAATTGTATTTTTGTGTACTAAATGTGTACATTGTGTATTTTTCTGACATGTATCATGTATTTATGCTGTCTGCGACATTACTGCATTAAAGCCACGATCCTTTTATTATAAAGTTTCTTAATCTAGATTTAATTGAAGTGCAATAAAGAGTTTTGTTTACTATTATTAGGATTCGTTAGTTTTATATTATGCAGTTGGTTTAGTTAATGTAAATAATTCGATGTGTGAGACACACAAGGCAATATAAACGTTTTGGCCTCTTTATAAGGACCAAGTCTATTTTTTTTGTTTAACAATAGACAGCAAATGTTTCTGTTAGTGACATCTAACAGGCAAAAAAAATCCAGCGCGCATTTTTGTTCTAAATAAGATCTATATAGTGTAAACATTCATTCGCTTACTAGCAAACTTTAGTAAGTTCTAAGTTGTCAGTAGAGAATGAGGGAACGCTTGATCTGTCCTGAAAGCATTCATTCATTCATAATATACTATTAGGGTCGCGCGGGGGTTCCCCATGCCCATCCAGGGGAGAACGTTTCGGGCGCTGGGCAGATACACCCAGGACAGGGTGCCAATCCATCGCTGGGCACACACTCACTCACACAGACACACTTTATATGGGGCAATTTGGAGAACTCAATTGACTTGATCCATGTTTTTGGACTGTGGGAGGAAACCGGAGAACCCGGAGGAAACCCACGAGGACACGGGGAGAACATGGAAACTCGACCCAGATGGGGATTCGAACCGGGAATCCCTAGCGCTGAGAGGAGAACATGCTAAACCACTAAGCCACCGTGCCGCCTCCTGAAAGACTCTCATGAATCTGTGCTAGGTGATGATGATCCAGCAGTGTCTCGGTGCTGCCGTCTTGTGGTGATTAGCGTTAAAGCGCATGATTTACAATGAGGCGCAGCTGATTTGCAGATCGTTATCCAAACGTTTTCTAAAGTTGTAAAGTTTGTAGCAAAAACCTTTCAATTGTTGCTCTTTAGACGGAAACCGTCGCACGAAACCTCTAAACGTACTTGGGGTCAGTCTTCAATTTGAGGTACGTGTTTTAAATATACGGTTTTGTTCCTGAAAACGATTGTTTTGGTATCATATTACCATTTTGTGGTTAATTTACGGACTTTATTAAACTGTTACGCAAAGTTGGAGCTGTATAGTTGCCTGAAATGCGTGACCTTTAGCTGAGTAACGAAAAGAAAGCAGAACTTAGTGAGTTAGATGTGTGTCTTAATACCTTTGTCCAACAAGTTTACTCACCCGAAAGAAAACCACATTTCATGTTGTAATTATCGGCAATTAGTATTAATAATCATGACCAGCTCATTTAGTTAGAATGTGGTAGCTGTGTTTTTTTTCTTCCTGATGGACATTATTTTAAGAGGTTAAGGTGGCTGATTGTTGTCTGTCTGTAATGTGTTCGTACAAACCTCAGGCTTTAAGTAAAGGTTTGCAATATTGTACTGCAGTTGATACAAAACCCCTATTTATACTTTACTCATTCAACACGATCCTTAAAAACAAATCTGTATTATTTACTGTGACAAAGTCACAAATCAAAATAAATATTTTCTTAATTGGTCGATTTGTAATTTAGACAATTACTTGGCTGGTTAGTAAATGAGGGGTGTGGTAGCTCAGTGGTTAGGGTGTTGGGCTATCAATCTGAAGGTTGGGGGTTCAAAGCCCAAGTCCACTGAAGTTACCAATGTGGGTCCTTGAGCAAGACCCTTAACCCTCATTGCTCCAGGGATGTTGTGATGAACCCTGTGCTCACCTTGTAAGTCGCTTTGGATAAAAGCATCTGCTAAATGACCAAATGTAAACGAGGACAGTTTTTACGTTGATATTAAGTGACGTGCACAAGGTACAACCCTCAGCTGGATTCCATTTTCAGCTTTTAATGATCATCAGCACTAAACTCAGACTGAAGTCAAAGATCAGACTGAATCGGAAAGTCCACTGCGAGGTTGATCATCATGGTAGTTTGTTTCAAAAACAGTCTTATTCATTAGTGTTTTATTTTATTTTTTATTATGAAATCTTTAATCAGAGAGTCAGCATACTCAGAGAGAGCCAATCAGAGTCAGCGGCTACTCGAGTAGAACACATCATTCCCGTGACTGTACACTTGAGCTGCGTCCGAACTCGCCTACTTAACTATAGGTACTAGTTTTGATATAGTAGCCACCCAATCTCACCTTTACCATTATTACAAATGACATTTGTAACCCCCCCCCCCACCCCGCCCCACTGTTACCAGTCAATTCCTTGCGTTCTGACCATTCTCTAGCTCATATTGTTAACATGTCTCAGTTCCAGGTGAATCATCGAATGGCACAGTGTGCTGCCGATGCTCACTTTAAAATGCCTTTCACTTCAGTAGATCACCATTAGCAACCACTTGATGCCTACTGCATATTCCTAAATACCAACCCTTCTTGTCTAAAGCTTTCGCCCACTGCGTAGTAGCCGGTGTGCGATTTCGGACGCAGCCTTAGTTTGTCATTCATATTTTTTTTTTTCCACTCAAGAACAAAATATATACTAGCTGTGAGGGACTAAGTGGAAGTTGTAGATATAAGCTTTAATTACCTTCAATAAAAGGGGCCCAAGTGGGATGACGTGACCACGTTTTAAAACAAACAATGAAGCTAAGATGTCACATCAGAACTTTACTAATTAAAAAAGTGCCATATTACATTTTCAGGAGTACACTATATGGACAAAAAGTATTGGGATACACCGGCGAAGCATGGCGGCACAGTGCTTAGGTTCGATTTCCAGTGGGGCAAACAGAGGTACATTCTGTGTGCATGTCCTCCCTATGCCTGCACACATCCAAAGACATGATATCAGTGTCCAGCAATTAGGGGTGTATGCATCAGTGCACTCCACTAGTGCTGGTTCCGAGTCTGGGTACATGGGAGGGTTGCATCCGAAAGGCCATCCAGTGTAAAACTGTACCAAGTTGAAAATGTGGATCTTCTGCAATTTTGCGCCCCCTCGTGGCATTTCCACAAACGCACTCCAAAATCTTGCCTCCCCAGCAGGTGGAAGCTGTTACAGGTGCAATATTTTTGTCCTAAAAATATCACTGTAGGTGTCCCAATACTTCTCCCCCCACATAGTGCACTTACTTCTGTAGCAAATAAAATTCTGATCGATTGATTAGGATTTCCTGTATATTGATTAAAAAAAAAAAGTTTGATAACTACTTTTTTTTTTTTATTGTGTTTAAAGAAAAGAGCAATATCAGCCTCAGTAACTTAGGATGTGTACAACTAGAGGCGAGAATTCCTTAATACCATAAATCCAATTACTGAACAAAACACGAGACGCGCCGGTAAAACATTAAAATAAAGGCTGCTTCGTAAAATCAGTCGTCGTAAAACTCTGCATTCACACAAACAGCAAGTTGATATCCATTTTTTTTTCTTCTCCCCATCGTAAAACAGAATCGGCATCTAGGTGTCTCGGTTACCGACAGTGTAGTGGATCTGTAAATCCAAGGCGTGTCCGGAGTGAACAGATGCCGTCCCACAGACTGCAGTGCAACTCAAAAGCGCAGTGAAATCGAAAGCTCAGAAACATTAACCCTTTTGCAAAGATCGGGCCGCATAACCTCCGTCACCTCACTCGTTTTCGAACATCATAGACATTTGCGTATTGGGGAAAATTACAACGGGGTAAACACGGGGGAGGAGGGCACTGGAACGGAAGGTTAATATACACAATAAATTACACCATTCGTCTTCGTCTTCTTTTTTTTTTTTTTGTGTGTGGTGTTGTTGTTGAATAGACAGTTACATCTTAATGGAGATCAAACCAGTGCAACAGGACTGGACCACTGGGTAGCCGGTACCGAGATGCCGTTACAAATTCTTAAGCGGCTTTTCCAACTTTTCCTCCGGGTTAAAAAAAAGAAAAGGAAAAAGAAGAGAATCTCGTTAGGGAGCCGTGAGTTAACACCGGGCGGAGAAACTGGTGAGACATCCACACGAAGGGGTCCCCCGCCTTGAAACGGTGGCGATGACTGCGCTGCGATCGACAGCTCGACTGGATTGAGGCGTGTGTGGGGGATTTGGGAAGGGCGACAGCAGGGAGAGCAGAGTGGGCAGAGGGAAGAGAGGCGGTGAGGGAGAGGACTCGTGTTTTAGAGGAGGGGGGGGAAGGGGGGGGGGGCTACGCACTGGTCAGGTGTCGTTAGTCCATTGGCCGCTTTTCACCGTGTTTCTTTGTAAACTCTTCTGCATTCTTAAAGAATTTTTTACGGTCTTTCGAGTATTCCTCCGCCAAGTCGGCCCTCAGGGGGTGTTCCGGCTGTGGGTCGTTCACCAGCGCAATGAGCGATTGAATAACTGCAAAGTAACAAAGGTTTATTATTTACTTATTATTACTTTATTATAGTGTTGTTTGTGTGCTGTATGGTTTTTTTTTATTTTTTTTGTCAGGCTGTCATTGTAAATAAGAACGTGTTCTTAATGATTTGCCTGGTTAAATAAAGGTCTATATATATTATTTTAAAACCTGTACAGTGGAATCTTTTAATGTCAAGTTCAATCAAATTCTGTCTTACGGTCTGTAATGTCTGTTACTTAGTACAGCATCAATTACGAAACGTGTAAATATATTGATTTCATGATTAATTTTTTAAAATATTTTTGTCTAAATCCATCATTCAAAGTACCAAAGGTAACAGAACCAGGCTCAGCTCACCTTGGTCAGTTTTGGTGGCAGGTTTCCAGTTCTCTGCACTAATAACAGGAAGGCAGACTTGACCTTTTTCATCAATATTAGGGTGGTAGATCTTTGTCTTGAATGTGATTTTGGGGGGTTTGAAAGGGTACTCTGCTGGGAAGATGATCTCAATCCTAAATGCCCCTTTGTCATATGGAGGATTATCCTGCAATCATTAAAAGCAGCAGACATTTGAGAAACCATATTTAGAGCAAAAGGCGTTAATTTTCAATCGCGGCGAGTATAAGTGTTACTTACTGGAACAATAAGGCCTTGCCATGTCAAGATATTAGATTCATCAACCTGAATGTTCCGGAAATTCTTCATTCCAGATTTGCGGATTTCTTCAAGTTCCTGTAAACAAAAAGAAGCCCAAAAACTGACTAACTGCCGAAACTTTTAGGGACCCCATCAGACAATTAAACTTCAGATTTTGTACGATTACTTCCTGAACCAAACAGCACCGTGTGAACTGACACTACTGACTTTAGCTTAAAACATCCTATTTTACTGAACAGTTAATAGAACGTTATCTTGACTTTTTTTTTCTCTCATTCATCCATTATCTTCCGCTTTATCCTCTATTAGGGTCGCGGTGGGGTTCCCCATGCCCATCCAGGGGAGAACGTCTCGGGCGCTGGGCAGATACACCCAGGACAGTGTGCCAATCTATCACTGGGCATACACTCTCTCACACACACACACACACACACTCTATATGGGGCAATTTTGGAGAACTCAATTGACTTGATCCATGTTTTTGGAAACCGGAGAACCCAGAGGAACCCACACAGACACGAGAAGAACATGGAAACTCCACCCAGATGGGGATTCGAACCGGGAATCCGTAGCGCTGAGAGGCGAACGTGCTAAACCACTAAGCCACCCTATCTTGACTTTTTCTAAGTCTTAAAAATGGGACTGGTGAGAGTTCTGACACCCACACCCGTGGCCTGACTTCGGTTCTGTAGGAAATCTATTTTTGGATTTGAGCAGTACCATCAGTTATGACTTACACTGTGCTAAATGGGGTGATGTGGCAAATATATTAAATTCTTCAGCATATTTTCCTGATGTGTCACAATATTTAGTCTTGGTTACAAAGCAGAAAACACTGGAAGTCGAGTCACAACTGGGGAGTAGTCCTCCGAATCGGTCAATATTGTGCTCTATACACTGCACATATAGACCGTCAGCAAGAATTACGACTTTAGCTAAAGAAAAACATACAAAATTTATGTTCTGATCTCATTAACCATAATGCTTTCTCTATGCTGGATTGAGCCGTCACATCCTCCCTTATCAGATGAGGAAGTGCCCTTTTTACAAGAACATTCTGGCACTTTCAGTACACCAACCGTAAGGCTGTACTACTTTAACCGTATGACATTTTAACATGCTCGCTCCTATAGCCGTTAACACGAGAACACCGAAATGGTGAGTGACGTGTGTTACATAAATCTTGAAATAAATCAAGACGTAGTTAGGGATCTCTAGAAATGGTCCATTTTAATATCGTGCTTACAATACTTTTCGTCCTTTTGAAATGATACATTAAGTGATCATTAATACCTTTAAAGAAGCAAAAAAGAATAAAGGAACACACTTAAGGAAATGAAATTAAAACGTCTAACCATCTAGTCAACTTCCTGCAAAGACTGACGGCACAGTTCCTAAGACACACTGTCCACACATTAAGTACCTCGCTCATGCGTTTTATGGTACAACGCTCGTCACTGGGGCTGTACCGCCCGAGGTACTTTGATATACTGCTGGAGAATGAGTCTACATGTTTGGCCTATTAAAAAAGTTCATATGGTGGTAATGAGGTCTAATCTGAGGTCTAAACATTAATCTAATCTGTGGTTTGGAGACCAGATATAGTGACTCCTAATGTTACACCTATTTTTGACAGTGTATTATTCTTCATGACTATAACAAGTAATCTGATTATACTAGTGACAACACGGCGCTTCCACAGCACAGCAAGAAGTTGGGGAAGTGGGACTAATATCATACTGTTTGATGTCTGCATATCGTACTTTGATGTCATTACTATGGGATCAAATTTGGCAGTATGAAGTAACCCTTTATAAAAACTGCTTTATCAAACCTAGTTAACGTAATCTCACATGCAAAGTGAGTGTGAACCTGGGGTGATGAGATAACTTAAGAGCCAAATACATAAAACACCAGATAAACATCTTTACAGCTATTACTTTATAATGGGGCAAATCGCCCGTGTGCATCTAAACACACAAACACAACAGTGTGGTGCTCGGTCAGATTTGCAAAGTCGGAGATGAGGCGCAAACATCCAAGCCGGGATGTTAACATTCATTCATTCATTATCTCCCGCTTTATCCTCTTTTGGGGTCGCGGTGGGGTTCCCCATGCCCATCCAGGGGAGAACTTCTCGGGCGCTGGGCAGATACAGCCAGGACAGGGCGCCAATCCATCGCTGGGCACACACTCACACACACTCTATATGGGGCAATTTGGAGAACTCCATTGACTTGATCCATGTTTTTGGACTGTGGGAGGAAACTGGAGAACCTGGAGGAAACCCACGCAGACACAGGGAGAACATGGAAACTCCACCCAGATTGGGATTCGAACCAGGAATCCCTAGTGCTGAGAGGCGAACGTGCTAACCACTAAGCCACCGTATGTTAACATATTTTAGTTATTAAAATAGTTAATTAGTTATTAAAGCCGCTAATGCGCCATGTTTTCATATCACATTCAGATCGATTTGAATGTCTGCGCTTGTATATAGTCAACAAATATATAGTGAACATATATAGTCCATAAAATGTCATGTGCCTCAAATTTGTGTTTTTTTGTTTTTGTTTTTTTTTTCACCAAGAACCTCCGCGTTACCTGGTGACTTAATTTAAAGTCAACTATAAAAAAAAAAAAAAAAAAAAAACATTTTTACGTCCAGTATCTTTTTTGATGACATTTCAGTCTTACGTTAAGCCTCATTTAAAAATATGCCACCATCATTCTAAATGTGCTTTATATTATACTTCATTCATTCATTATCTCCCGCTTTATCCTCTATTAGGGTCGCGGTGGGGTTCCCCATGCCCATCGAGGGGAGAACGTCTCGGGCGCTGGGCAGATACACCCAGGACAGGACACCAATCCATCGCTGGGCACACACTCACTCACACACACACACTCTATATGGGGCAATTTGGAGAACTCAATTGACTTGATCCATGTTTTTGGACTGTGGGAGGAAACCGGAGAACCCGGAGGAGACCCACGCGGACCCGGGGAGAACATGGAAACTCCAACCAGATGGGGATTCGAACTGGGAATCCCTAGCGCTGAGAGGCGAACGTGCTATATATATATTATACTTGAATTACTGAATATCTGGGAGCGGTAGCTCAGTGGTCAGGACGTTGGGCTATCAATCTGAAGGTTGGGGGTTCAAATCCCAGGTCCACTGAAGTTACCAATGTGGTTCCTTGAGCGAGACCCTTAACCCTCATTGCTCCAGGGATGTTGTGATGAACCCTGTGCTCACCTTGTGGTCGCTTTGGATAAAAGCCTCTGCTAAATGACCAAATGTAAATCTCTCGTGGCCGAGATTCGATGTTTCTGAGTAAAGAAGCGGGACTGCCGCCTTTGAAGTGGAAACCTAAAGCAAGTTCGATCAACTCCACGATATTAAAGACGTATCAGCAACATAAACTGGGGGGTTAGTGACGTGCCAATGTAAATGACGATATCCGGATCACGATTTTATTGACGATACCTTTTTTATATTTAAATATCGTGTATTGTTTGTTCATATACGAAGTTGTAATCGATACACGGTGGACGGTTTATCGTTTTAGTATCAGTCGAGTCGCTCCGCATTTCGGCGACGACGAGGGAACTCCAAAATTTCGTTCCGTCAGAGACGCGATTGGCTCGTCCGGGGTTCGGATTCGGGTCCGAATGCCGACGTGAAAGTCGTTCTTTATCGGATTCCGAGCGTCGGGGGGGGGGGGGGGGGGGGGGTCGGTCGTTGGTCCCCGTTGGTCCCGAAAGCGCTTTATATTATACTTGAATTACTGAATATCTGGGAGCGGTAGGTCAGTGGTCAGGACGTTGGGCTGTCAATCTGAAGGTTGGGGGTTCAAATCCCAGCTCCACTGAAGTTACCAGTGTGGAGTGTGGGTCCTTGAGCAAGACCCTTAACCCTCATTGCTCCAGGGATGTTGTGATGAACCCTGTGCTCACCTTGTAAGTCGCTTTGGATGAAAGCCTCTGCTAAATGACCGAATGTAAATCTCTCGTGGCCGAGATTCGATGTTTCGGAGTAAAGAAGCGGGACTGCCGCCTTTGAAGTGGAAACCTAAACCTAAAACGCGTTTGTTTAAACTGAAACTGAACGTCTGCGCTTTCGTTTCGTTGGGTCGACGCCACCGGCCAACAACAATCAAAACCCCTGCCTTTAAACGCCGAGTTCGATCAACTCCACGATATTAAAGACGTATCTGCAACATAAACTGGGGGGGTTAGTGACATGCCAATGTAAATGACGATAGCCGGATCACGATTGTATCGACGATAGCCGGATCACGATTGTATCGACGATATCTTTTTTATATTTAAATATCGTGTATTGTTGGCTCATATACGAAGTTGTAATCGATACACGGTGGACGGTTTATCGTTTTAGTATCAGTCGAGTCGCTCCGCATTTCGGTCGTTGGTCCCCGAAAGCGCTTTATATTATACTTGAAATACTGAATATCTGGGAGCGCTAGCTCAGTGGTCAGGACGTTGGGCTGTCAATCTGAAGGTTGGGGGTTCAAATCCCAGCTCCACTGAAGTTACCAGTGTGGGTCCTTGAGCAAGACCCTTAACCCTCATTGCTCCAGGGGTGTTGCTCTTAACCCTCATTGCTCCAGGGGTGTTGTGATGAACCCTGTGCTCACCTTGTGGTCGCTTTGGATAAAAGCCTCTGCTAAATGACCGAATGTAAATCTCTTGTGGCCGAGATTCGATGTTTCGGAGTAAAGAAGCGGGACTGCCGCCTTTGAAGTGGAAACCTAAACCTAAAACGCGTTTGTTTAAACTGAAACTTAACGTCTGCGCTTTCGTTTCGTTGGGTCGACGCCACCGGCCAACAACAATCAAAATCCCTGCCTTTAAACGCCGAGTTCGATCAACTCCACGATATTAAAGACGTATCTGCAACATATAGTGACGTGCCAATGTAAATGACGATATCCGGATCGCGATTTTATTGACGATATCTTTTTTATATTTAAATATCGTGTATTGTTGGTTCATATACGAAGTTGTAATCGATACACGGTGGACGGTTTATCGTTTCAGTATTTCTGCATTTCGGCGACGACGAGGGAACTCCCAACTTTCGTTCCGTCAGAGGCTCGTCCGGGGTTCTCGGGGGTTGGATTCGGGTCCGAATGCCGACGTGAAAGTCGTTCTTTATCGGATTCCGAGCGTCGGGGGGTCGGGGGAGGGGGGGGGGTCGGTCGTAGGTCCCCGGCAGCGCCCCACGGTAACGCGTCCCGGGTTCCCCTCGCCCGGTTCGAACCCATTCCGCCTCGCGCACACTAGCGCACACTAGCGCACTCTGTAGTGTGTGTGTGTGTGTGTGTGTGTGTGTGCTGCGCCTGCGCTCGCGCCCTCAGCGGCGCCCGGGCGGAAAAACGGCAACTTTCGAACCGAACCCGAACCGTCGGCAACTCGCGGTGAACTCCGGGCGGACGGCCCCTCGGACTCCGCCGCGGCGCGAACGTCGAGGCGCCGGCCGCGTGTCGCTGAAATCGCGCGAACGAAGACGCCGATTCGGATCTCTACCTTGTGCAGTCTCCTGCTCGCCGCCATCTTCGACTCCTCGACCCAGAATGCACCGCGGCGAGTCAGCCGACAACCACGGCGACTCACTTTGAGTGACGTCAGAGAAAGAAATCTAAAAAAAATAATAATAATAAATAAAAAAATTAAAAAACAACGAAAGACTTCGCGTCTCGTTAAAAACACGTTTAAAAAATAAAATCAATAAAAATAATAAATGTTATTCTTTCTCAACTGGAGAATGGCTTTCGTGATCAATAAGTGGAGACGTAGCAACGTTTTGCGTACTCCGTTGTTCACTCCATATGAAAAGCTATCAATTCTTTAAGTCCCATGGTAACCATTAAACCTGTAAATCCGTCCATTATCATGGAACAAATACGAGTGTCGGAAGAACAGGAGGGCAATCTATCGCTGGGCACACACACACACACACACACACACACAGACATTATATAGGGGCAATTTAGAACAGCCGATTTTCCTTGAATCCATGTTTTTTGGACTGTGGGGGGAAAAGCGGAGAACCCGGAGGAAACCCACGTAGTCACAGAAAGAACATGAAAACTGCACCCAGATTGGGATTCGAACCTGGATTGCCAGTGCTGAGATGCAATCTGTAAATCGTGTGTGTGTGTGTGTGTGTGTGTGTGTGTGTTAAAGACACATTCATTTATATTGTCACCAAACTGTGAATAAATATATTCAGAAAAAAAATGTGGGGGCTTCTCTATTAGAGGTGCAGACTGAGTGTCAGGCATTGAAGCCCTAAAGAAAGAAGAAAATATCTTCCTTTTTTTATGATGTTCAGTAATTAGTAACAACAACATTTGACAAGGTTTAAATTTAATTAAAAATGTTCAACAATGTAGTCATTACCAATTATATATATAAAAAAACTATTATATGGGCTAGATTGTGTTTTGGGGGCTTTAAATTGACTCTTTTATTTGTGACAGTGTCTTATTACTCATATATTTATTTGTATACTTAGATATTTATGTTTTTATGTCCTTTGTAACTCACATTTATGACAAGTGAATTTTCCTTATTAATAAAATTTTATATTTAAAATTACCCAACATCATTACCCAGTTATTGTTATATGTTGGATAATTCCTATGAAACATATTTTAAAAGGATAACTATGTGAAACAGTAACAATGTAAATAATATAAACTACTCCATACTTGTGGAATCATAAGGCATTCACAGATAGAAACACTTTTTTTATAGAAAGGTTTTAGAAAGGTGCAATATAAGGCCAACTTATTATTATTATTATTATTATTATTATTATTATTATTATTATTAATAAAATAAATTCATTCTTTCACCAAAAGATGTCACTCCAGCCTCATCTTTCAGTCTCTGTTATAATCGTATTTGCTTATTTAGTGCACTGTGTTTGCGTGTCCTGTTGTAGCAGATGCTGGCATATTTCCAGATAGGGAAACTCCAAGTCCAGCCTGTTCTTATCACAAACAATTCAAGTTAATCCTGTTTGGAGGCTATTATCTGTAGAATTTATAAAATAGTAAATTAGACCATTTACCTCTACAGTGCCTCTAATCCTCTTATTGCAAAACCCATTAAATTAGACTGAATTGTTAATATCCTGGTAAATTTTTGATGGTTGAAGGGTGTCCTTGAGAATGTAATTTAAGAGTACCATATTGTTCCATCAATAAGTTAAAAAATGATCAGCACATTTGTTGATCTTTGCTCATGCAATTATGCTCTTTTTAGAAACTTTCTGGGCTTGCAATTTATTGGTTTAGATTTTTTTTGGTATATATGTAAAAGGATTAAAAAGAATGATCAGTACATAACTTTAATACTCAAACCAGGCATAACATCAGATGTGTGGCCCACACGGAACATTGATCGGATGTGTGGCCCACACGGAACACTACAACATTCATCAGATGTGTGGCCCACACGGAACATTGACCATAACCTCATAAAGAATGTGGAACGAATTAAACCAGAGATTTTGAAGCCCATCATCCAACATTATTATAGAATAAATAAGCAAAAACGTTCCAAATGCACCCCAGAGTCTTGTAGAAATCATTTAACAGTGGAAGCTGTTAAAACTACACAGGGGACCCACTTAGAATAGGATGCCATAAAATATGTGTCCATACAGTGTATGATATTGGATATGCATGTGACCTCATACGGGTTTCAAGTTTGTTTGTACTCCCTGATTTTTATCCTGACAATAAAAAATGTATAAATGTTTCCTGGCATGAGGACAAGTGATGGGATGGCTGATAGGGGAATGTTGATGGGGGCATGGAGGTTTACAGATATTATATCAAAAGTTAAAGCTGAAACAAAATACATCACAACATTTAACATAACCAATAATGTAAAGAATTTACAACCCACTGCGTTTTAAGAAAGAAAAGCAAGTACACTGAGGTTAGAAGTACAAAGTGTTATTTATTATTATGCTCCCTAGGCCTAATTATCAGACCTAACCAGAATTATCAGACACTATGTTTATTTCTCTTTTTGCTTGTGAGTTACTGGAGGCCAGAGATTTCCCTCAGAAATAAAGTTAATCAAATCGATCTACCTACCCACCCAGCCACCTACCTACCTGTACCTCTCGAGGTACAAGGATGTACTTTCTTTCCCAAGTGTAGCATTAGAAAATAAAATATGGTATTAGTGAAATAAAGCAGTATAGGGCGTGATCTTAACACAACATTATCAGCATTACACCGCCCTGTAGTTGATTATTTTAGCAATAACCGGCATGCTTTGTTCAAGCAAGAATTCTACAAAGGAATCTTTTTACGAGGCCAGCTTGGTAAATTCCAGTCACGGTTTACACAACCGCAAAATTTTCACATATTGCCCTCATGTTATGGTTACAGTATTCTAAAACCCAAAACTATTCTCCGTCATACTGCAGACTCCTGGTTAATAACGCACATCTTTACCCATCGCAGGTGCTTATGTTGGAATTTCTGACTTTTCCTCCTCCTTATCTGTAATCAACGGTAAGTTTTGGTTTTAAAACGGTATCTTTATGAAAATCGCTACACAGGACACAAAAACGAGGTCAGCGAACAACAGCGAAACACACATATGTTGCACGTCTGTGAAGAAAGAGGCTTCACACCCATGTTTGCTTTGTTGGTTAGGTTTTTTTTCTGGAATTTTTTTTTCCCCTCTGTGTGGGATGTGGTATTTGTGCATTGAATGCAGTGACAATGCAAGACTGTAAAGAATAACCGTCTGTGATGGGTGTAGGATGGATAATTGTTACCTGAGTTTCCAATTCCTAAAATTTCCCATACGTTTTGTTTCATTGAACACAGAGCAAATGAGGGGGCAAATACAGTTTTGTTTTCTGAATGAACGTTCCGCACCTGCGGGAAATCAGATAATATCATGCTTAGCCTGTTCTTCAAAGCTTCTGGTAACATTGATAATAAAACCACTTACTGTTTTAAGCAGCGGTTATTAACAATATTACTATTATAATAATTAGATAAGATGCGTTCAGAGTTCAGTATGTAAAGAATGTGTTTCCATTCCAAACGGTTCCATTGCAAACATGAACTATCTGCTACCGGCTGACGGCACTGTAGGACACAGACTAACATTCTGCATGATTTATACCAGTTAGTTGTTATGATGCTAAAAGATAGATTAACCCTAATACACACCAGTGCACTTTCCTTCCTTCATTTAACATGTGGTACATGAATGTAAACGAAATTCTATTTCATGGACCCAGGTTACCCTAAGTGGTAGAATTATTAAAAATTTCATTTAAATATTATGAAATATTCTAAAATTATAAAATATAAATCTAAAATGTACAATAAAAATATAAGTATAAAAATATAGTAGCAATAAAAATAAAAATATAGCAGCAGAGAGATGTCACCTTAATATTTATCAGTCAGTGAAGCACTCTGTGGTGTAATTTCACTAGTATCAATGACACAAGTCGGGAAGGTCATTCATTTTCGTTACAGAAGGGTCAGTCTTTGGTCCACTTCTGTTTTTTTTATGCGGTCAGTGGGTTTCGTACCTATTTTTAAAATTCTAATGTACATCTGTAAATGGCTACACAGCTATGCTTCTCTTTTCCCCACACATTTTACAAAAAAACCTTACTGCCCTGTCGATATTTCCCCATAGACGATGACCCGCTACCTAAAAAAAACACCCCTTTACCTCCAGACAGAGAACTAGCACTCTCAGAAGACCAACACTGTCCTCACTTGACTTGTCCTCACTTTTGTTTCCAGAAACAGACTTAATCACTGCACTTTTCTCCATAAACAGTCATACGGGTTTTTGTTCGAAACGTTTTTTATTTTATGTTTTTCACCTTTATGCCTCTTAAAATCTTTTTAAAACCACCCGTTCACCCCGTGCCTTAAACAGGGACTGAAGACAATCTTTATGAAAACAAAGCACCTACATTATTTAAATTATTTGAAGATGTTATTCAGAATTAATGAAAGTAAACAACAGTAGAGGAATGTTGCTTCTTGTTTACACTGTGCACAGCTGTGGAACCAGTGTCACCTCTCTCATTTCTGACCAAGTAGCAGCATCTTCAGAAGTGAAAGTCTTCTGCAGGAAGACTTTTCCAGTAATCAACAGCGGTAGCCTTCCAAAAAATCCCGCCTCCTCAATCCTGCGGCGGTTCCAAAATGTCCAGCTGACTGCGTAAATTATGTATAAAGAAAATTATACATTTTCAGTTGTTACAAACTCATGAATCACGAGTGATATATAAAATCCTCTTTTTTAAATGCCAACACTGTGAGCATGTGTTTACAGATCCTTTTGCTTTTTAAAGGTGTCATGTGTTCTGATTTACATTTACATTACATTACATTTGGTCATTTATTGGACGCTTTCATCCAAATACGACTTACAAAGTGAGCACAGGGTTCATCACACCATCCCTGGAGCAATGAGGGTTAAGGGTCTTGCTCAATGACCCACATTGGTAACTTCAGTGGACCTGGGATTTGAACCCGCAACCTTCAGATTGACAGCCCAACCCCATATCCACTGAGATACCGCACCCCGCCTGATATTTTTCTGATATTTAACATACTGCAAAGCATGCACACACACTGCAGTCGAGTTCAGCAGTGGGTTTTACAAAACTACTGCTTTGTACAGTGTGAATGCCACAAATCTCTAGAACAGATCTCTAATTCCTTCAGTTAATCTACCGTGCGAGGGTTCTTCTGTCTGCCCTTCACACTTTATGGTACGTGGTTGGCCAGGTTCTCGTTTCCATAAGGGTCTGTCATTGGCCCCAAGGGGAAACTTTTCCTCTCTGTATATTTCTCGGGAAGCTGTTGCGCAATACTTCTTGTTCACATCACATTTCCTCTTTATCTAAAACGAGTGCTCTGCCAGCGGTGATTTAACACAAAATGATTTGTAAACAAAAGATTGGGTTTCATTTCCTCTGATGATGACAGGCTTACTACATTCATTGTAAACAATGGGCTTTGCGCGGCGCGGCGCTGTGTTCGTCTGCTCGCTGCATTCAGAGCACCTGAACAACAGAGGCCTCACCTCCGAATGTGCAGGGTTTTTCCTGCCGGTTTCATTTCGCTTCATTTGGCCTGACCTCTCGTCCCGTAGCGAGAAGTGAAAGGCCGGTCTTCGCTCGTCTTCAGCCGCTTCGTCCCGTTGACCGTCTCATGCGATGAACAACAGAGTGACCTAAAATAAACCTTTTTGTAGAATTTGAAATATTATTCCTTAGTCCTTGGTTGCACTTGATCTTCTTGTCCATTCGAGCACACTCTGTATTCGGCATTATTTATGCACCTGTGCATACAAGCGTTTAGTCAGGTTTGCACAATGCACGAATGTGCTGAACGTTACACTTTATTCAGTTTAATCATCGGAAACAGAAACTTTCCATAGCCTATAAAGAAAGAAGTACAATCACTGAGCACTGTATAAGGTACACCGTGTATCACATCAGTGTAAATGCAGAGCTGAGAATCATTTACGTCTTAAATATCACACACTCAGAAAAGAGTAAAGAGGATTCTATGATGTAGAAACTTCAATGTGCATCTATATAATGAAGAAAATAATACATTTAGAAACATGCAGGTGCTCCATCTGAACATCTTAATAAAGTGGCTTTGACCTTATTAAACCTCCCTGGTTGATTGTTTCATCTCTTATCGTGAGGACAGCACATTAAAGAGCAACAGCTATTAGACAGTTGGAACACTTCTCTTCACTTTGTGCCAAGTTCTAAACCTCCTCCAGGGCAAGAACTCCGAACAGGAACTGATCGTTTGAAGCCGAAATGACCGATTAGCAAATTCTGGATTAAACTGGAAATGGACTGTGGTGCAGCATGCGGATTTTTACATAATGCACCATGGTCTTACATCTGTCCCCTCTGAGGGGGGGGGGGGATCTGTTACAGTATGACAATAACCCAAAGCTGCATCATGTGGCGATGTTCCACGTTGCTTCTGAATGCATGCAGGACAGATCTGAGCTGTTATAAGCATCTTTAGCGTGACTGTATGTTGTGTAAAGTGGGATTAGAAGACGCTATAGCAGTTCATTTGTTCTGCACAGCATTCTATAGTACGAAATCTGAAAAGTGGATTAATGCACATGCTATTGTGATGTATCCACAATGCCAAATGAGTGACTGTAAATTAGATACAATATAAAAGGGATTAGAGATGTCACACGGCTTTAACATGAATGCCCATTCAATCGCCCGAGGGCAGTTCAGGGTAATTCCACATGTAGCTCTTCACAATGTGTCGTTACTTTTGGCTCAGCGGCTCAGTCTTCTTGGAAGACACACCTCTTTTTGGCTGGCAATGCGCCGAATATCAGAACTGATAAAAAAAAACCAAAAACAATGCCAACTGCTTCTTGTTTACGGTTTGCACATTCTCAAATCTGTAAGCGGCGAGAACAAAACCCCACAGATACCTGCCCCAATTTGTCAGACTGCCACATGGCTTTAGACCAGCAGAAGCTGGAAATGCTGTGGTGCAGAAAATCCTGAAACACAACAAATTCGTGTTCTGGTGTGTTTGCAAAAAGCTGTTGCATAATTCTTATGATGCTCGAACGTGACTTGGTGGTTTAGTTGTGAAACCAAGAAGTTTGTAAGTTCAAACCTCAGTAAAGTTAGGCTTATAAATATTAATTCCTTGTTGCGTGAAATGCATGATGCAGTGAGCTCTGTGAGTGGATCTTAATAATGGAGTCTGCACTGCCTACAGTTCATTTTGCCATAAAGATGAACTAAAGATGATCCTCAGTACTACAGTGACACTAAAGGCGTACTAGTGTACTACTGTGAGTTGCATTGGTACGCTGTATTCACTCACTGTACACTCTGTTAGACTCATCCACCTTATTTCTCCTCTTTGATGTGAAATCAGAGACTGCAGGTTATTTGTCGCTGCACAGTTTGTATTAGTCATCCTCTAATCCTTCCTCAGTGTCAAAAGGATGCTGCCTAAGGAATGCAGGGGGGGGGGTGAACATTTTTGGTTGATGACTTTTCTTAGTTTAGTAGTGATGCCCAGATGTTTGAAAAATGCTGTGTTTCATTATACCAGTGCAACACACACTGACACACCACCAGCACATTCCAGTCTGCCATCAGTGGAAAATCAAACTTCTGAAGAACTTCTGGCTGAAAACTGTGCAACCATTCTGTATACCACTGTGGAGACAAAATAGGATTCGGCTCACAAATTAAATCTTGCAAACAAGAATCTAAACCTTTTAAAAAACATTTAATACACAATAATATGTAGTTATGGAGGTCGGAATTAAACATCCCGTATTGCGAAGGTGGTTTTTTGTCCCCACTAAATGTCCTTTGTTTCTAAGATGCACTACAACTATTGGGACGTTTGTGCCTTTCACCTACTGAGTTGCCTCCCTCCAGCCGTACTTCAGTAGCATCTTATTATTCAGTGCAGGTAGATGAACTGGGGAAATTTAGAAACAAAGCTAGATTATCAGGTATGTCCAGAACAGTAGTATCATTAGTGTGGGTGGTAAACAGGAAGGGGGTGGCGAGAAGGATTTTATCACATTTGGTAAGAGTTGTAGAATTAACTGACAGGTATGTATGTGTATATATATATATATATATATATATATATATATATATATATATATATATATATATATATATATATATATATATATATATATATATATATATATACACACACACATATATATATATATATATATATATATATATATATATATATATATATATATATATATATATATATATATGACATATTACTTTAAATATTACAAAATTTAGATTTGCATGGTGCACTTTGTTTATTTTGCACAAAAACTGTATTTTGCAACTTTTCTGTTTTTGCAGAATGATGCCAATTGCACTTTTGGTCGATGCTATCTGCATGTCGTTGCATTGATCTTGACTAAACAAAGGTTGGCACTCCATTAATTGAGTGACGGACGGACCGACCTAGCTGATTATCTTAGAGAAGCAGTTTGGCATCTATGTACATGAAGGCAGAAGTTTATTTCTTTAAGAAATAGACCTGGGCTGTCCCCTACTACACAGCAGACAGGACAGTAGTCGAGAATAGCTAGTTTATTCCAATATGAATTGACCTATGCAATTTTGTAAGTTATTTTAATGAAAGTGACTGCAACACACAGTGTTGCGCAGAACCACGTGATAAGATAAAAAAAAATGTCAGGGATGTTAACAATCTACAGGCATCCAAAGTGTGCGTTTACATTAAAGGCATGATCACAAAGTCTTGAGCATTACTCGCCATGAAGCTCTTCTGCTCATCGTACATTAGTGTCTTTGTATTGCATCATATATTAAATACAACATGCCTTCTCTGTGATCTCAAGATAATTTTCAAGTCCGCTCATGTTTAACAGCTCAAAAGAAACATCTGAATAGCTGACATGAATTTTTTTTCTTTCCTACATTTTTTTCAATGCACAGCTGACAATGTGGTCACTTGTGCACAGAGGCGTCATACAAAGCTGCAGTTAAATGACCCTTTATTTCATTTTTCTCTGAATTGTAAAACTACATAAAGTAACGCATTCATGCACCTCGTAAAAAAAAATATTTGGGGGCATGGGATCGGGTCAAAAGAAAAAAAAAAAAAAAAAAAAAAAAAAAAAGGTGGGGGAGAAAGTGACGGGAAAGAGGAGCTGCAGAGGAGGAGATTGACGGGAGTTCTTTAATGACTTTCGCTGAGGTGAAAGTGAAACTTACTTTGGACAGGTGTATAAATAAAGGTGCAGGTTGCTACCTAACTGCACACCTTGGCGAGGCTGAAGGCATTTGCATCTGCAGAGTTCTGCAACACACAGCGATCATCATGTCCAGTGCAGTAGCTGCCGTTGTGGTCTTCATGGCTCTTCTTCTGTGCAATGCAGACGGTAAGTTGCATTTGCATATATTTTAAAGGTTGGGCAAATATTGTGCTGCACATTCAGTTATTTGACAGCCTGCAGCCCTCGCTGTACTCAGTGAGCCAAATAAAATAAGGTCATTGGCATTTAATGTTCTCATCTTGGCTTTGTTTCCGGGAGGTTTTAATGGTCTTTAGTCGGTTAAAGGAATGGGCTTTCTTAGAAACAGCCCCATTTCCTATAAAGGAGCCTTCTTAGTGTGTAGCTCTTTTCATATCCATCTGTGATGACTATTCTATGACTCCCCTTACTTTCTGCTTGGCATGCAGCTGCTATTTTGCACATTTCCCCCCTTTTTTTATAACATTTGTACCTACTGTAACCAGCACTCATACATACTCTTTTGTTTTATTTCAGCATTTACAATTAATGCCGCTGACTGCTGCCTGAGTATCACCGTGTCACCAGTTCCTCGTCAAGTCGCCGTATCATACATGGTGCAAAATGCAGACACCGGCTGCTCCATCTCAGCTACTGTGTAAGTATCAACAGACATCGCGTTCTGACGGGGAAGCATCATCATAATCCATATAAAATCACACTGCTAAATCCTGCTCATCATCTTTAATTCAGGTTCATCACTAAGAAACACAGAAGGCTGTGTTCCCCTCCAATTGATGACCCCAATTATCCCTGGGTGAAGAAACTGGCTCATCACCTGGACCATCAGCGCAAACACAAAGGTAACAGGGATCAATTATATTAATGATTATATTGCAATTTATTTAAACAACATGGTTTTGATCCTCAATGCTCTCATGATCTCATGATCTCATTTTTAATGTTTTTTCTTCTTCCTTGTTTTAGGAATTCAGAAGTAGATGTGCTACCTGTTTGTCCGTCTGGCTGATATGAACCACCGTTTTTGTCAGATCACTGTGTTCAAACACTAAACATTTCTCAGCAATATTGCTTTGGTATCCATCGTTTTGCATCATTTTCCTTTATCTACGCAATTAAAAGGGCATTTTGTATTACTGAACTGTAAACCTTGAGATGTGTGAATGTAAATGTACCGTATGTGTTTTTAAATAAAATAATACAAAACTTGTACAAAACTACATGTGAACTTCACCTCTGTGAACAACTTTTGGTTTAATAAATGTTTTTTTTTATATAAAACTGCCTGTCGAAGTTATTACACAACATAATTGAACAATTACTTACAACATGCCGACAGATAGATAGATAGATAGTGAAGTCCATGTCGTCTTTGTCTTAGACACACCTTGTAGTCATTGAGTTCAGGTGTTTCCCTCAGTTTTATTGCAGCACGTCTAAAAATTCAAACATCTATAAACACCTAGCCGTGCATTCTGAACAGCTGTATGCTTTCAAATTTATGTTAAACACTTTGGGAAAGGCCCTTTGTTGTTTGGGTGAGTTTGAAGTGGACAAACTTGCCTGGTCCACACTAATATATACAATATCTTATAGAACTCCTGTCCAAACGTTTGGAAGTGTGTTATAAGTACAAAAAAGAGGGGCATTTTATAAGCTCCTGTCTGTGTAAAGCATAGTGTTTTATCTGTACAGTTGAGAGTAAATATTTGCTCAAACACAAACTGCAGCAAAGGGATTTCCCTGCAAATGTGGCTGCAGGGAAAAGATAAGAAATAAAGATGTACTATCCGCTTGCCTGAAAGGACAATGAAGGCATGACCCTCAGCGTTGTGATGGGAAATGGGTTCACAACGAACTGGCTTAAAAATACCTTAAAAATACCTTAAAAATACCTCAAAGATACAGTGCACATAACATGGGAAATCAGCTTTATCGCAAAGTATTCCTGTCTTTAATTCATTTATTATTTTACAGTCAGGCTGTCAATCACCTGGCAATCCAAATTCAAGGAAGGCTTACATTTAAAAAGCCTGATATCTGAGATTTCCCTTTAGAACAATGTAGGTGAGGTAGAAACCTGGTTCTGTTTCACCCTTAATGCAAAGAACAAGGTCAGCGCTCCAAACATAATATTCGTTTTACTGACCGCATTGTTTTTTTTTTCTTTTGCACAGGAGCCAAATCATGCTGAAACAGAAAGAAGTTTCTTTAAATAAACTTGATCCTGGAAAAATGTTATTCTCTCACATGAATGTGCAAATGAGCAGTAGCACTATAATTTCCCTTCACTTGAAATTAGAAAACAACCAAAAACGGGCCTTTCTTTTAAAAACACAGATTGGAAAGGACCTATCTTGTAGCTGATCTTTACAGTAAACCCGATTTATATATTATACATCCTGACCAGATTACACATTGTTTTTGCACATGGTTGTGTGCAGCCGAGCAGATATTTGATTCAGGTTATCTTCACGCTTGAGCTGCATTTTTCCCAAATGTTTTTACAGGGGAGATCACTAGATTACTTAAACCACAAAATAAATAAATCTTCAGAAGATCGCTCACAATGACCCCTGGGTTCCACTTTACTTTGATATGAGCACAGAAGACAGGTTGAGTGGATGAATTATCTCATCCTGAGATAGATATAGAAAGTATTTGGCTGTATTCATGGTGTCCGAAATTTTTTAGGGGCAAAAGGGCTCCGGGTCAAGGGCCCCCTTCAGGCTTGGCCTTTGCACAAGAAACCACTGGGAATCCCCACAGCATGATTGACTTGATTACAGTGAACTCAGACCAATGAGCAACTAAACATTGAAAATGAAACTTAACTTCTCCTATAAAGCAGCAGCAGCAGCCGCAGCAGCCCCATTAGATTTCCTCAGAGCCTCAGTACAACATGACACAGCTCAGTAGAAGTCTGTGTCTGGCTGTCTGGATCACAGCTCTCATCCTCAGCAGCGACGTAGATGGTGAGTTTATGACTTAATTCTTTAGGCTTGAAGGAATCTGGATATTTGGGAAGTATGTGGAATATACATCAAGATAATGAGATGCTGATTGTTTTAAAGCATGGATTAAAATAACCAGATTTCTGTCAGATCTAATATGCACCTTTTGTAGAAAGCAGACTTAGCATGTCGCCCCCTGTTTGGGGTAAATAACTTTAAGTATTGAACAGTATGTCTATTGTTACTACATTGCTGTTAAAACTATTGCAAGGTAGATACAGATAAAGTACAAAGAAAACATCCATCAGAACTAAATCTAATTATAAAGAGAATTTCTTTCGTTAAAAGCAGTATATCCAAGCCGACTGTTCTCCTGATGCAATGTAACAAAATATAGTTCTGTAAAACTGACAATATGAACATCAGCACATGGTGCTTTCTTTATATATATAAAAAATATCATTTTGCATTTAGATAAACAAAAAAGTATTACATCACCTGAATTTCCAGCCATTTCCTCAGTTTTGCTGTTTATTAATAATATATTTGCTGTGCTTCTTAGTTTGTATTCGTATCATGATTGAGGTGTTCTTTCTGACCTACAGGGCAATAAATAACCTGTGATTCACGTCATCTGTTGTTCTTTTTCAGTGTCTCTTGGTGACATGGCAGTGGACTGCTGTTTGAAGGTGAGCCACCGCCCCATCCCACAAAGGATCGTCACCTGCTACCATGAGCAGGTCAGAGGTGACGGCTGCAACGTCAATGCAGTTGTGTGAGTATCACATGGCCATAGCATTATAATAGCCCTTATTCGTGGTACAGTGGAAATAATAATACATAACTTATTTTAAGCTTATATAAACTCTTGTTACATTAGTACATGTTCATGTGCATAAAGTCAAACATTTCATTGTCCGTATGCTTTAGATTCCTAACTCGGAAGGGACGTCGTCTTTGCACCCCTCCTGATGTCGATTGGGTCAAAAACCTGATGAATGAAGTGGATAAAAGTCCGAAGCATTTAAAGGTAAATTGATAAATAATAAAGTAGATCGTCATTGAGACTTTATGGGCGCAACAACTGGGTTGTAGTCTTGAGCCTTTATATAATGCCTTTAAACATACTATAGTTGCACTCATTGACCATCAGAACGTACACAAATACCTCAAGAGTCCAATATGACCAATGCTGAAATGTGGCCCTCAACTGGCATCGATCCATGTGGCAAGTGGGCTGGCTGAAAACAGGGGGGCCCCAGCGGCTCACCACATGCAGTGTGCTGGTTTACAGATTGCATCCCATCAGCTTTTTCTGTTTTGTTTTTTTTTTGCAGAATAAACACTGCCAGGACAAGACTTCCACGTTTATTTAGAAGCATCCACACGGAGTTGTGGGATCGATCTCTACAAGTTCTACAGATCATGGCAGCTTCATAGCTAAATTATAAACACTCCTTCCATGCTTCATTGTTGGTTTTGTTCTTTATGCATTTGACACTTTAATAACTTCAGATTTATTTCGATAAACAAAAGCTGTTTTTTTAAATGACAGCACAGTGCGAACATCCCAAGTACATGTGAAACATAAAGAAATCAAAAACGTGCTTTATTATTTTTGTTGATCTGTCAATTATTACATTCTATAACTCACTAAAGAAGAAGGTCTGTTTGTATTATGGGATATCTTTGTTTGTATTGATGAATTGATGAAGGTGTGGAATCTTTTTTTACTAACAAAATACTGCAGAATGAAACTACCATTTTTCTCGTTTCGGGTGTAAAGAGAAGTTTGAGAATCTTTATACTTAAAAATTGAATAAAATTGCGGTAAAGTGATGCTTTTAATCTAAAGGCCAGTCAATAAAGGTATGTAATGGAAATAACTGAATTGTTTGATTTGTACAGATATGAGATGTTTACAATGATTTTTAAGTGGTGGCTGTTTTTTTGTTTTACACAGAGTAAATGTGTTAGGGTCGTGACCTTGTACCCTTTTTAATTACCCTTTTTAATTTAATTTAATTATTTAAATTTGATTAGGCACGGTGGCTTAGTGGTTAGCACATTCGCCTCTAAGCTCTAGGGATTCTCGGTTCGAATCCCAATCTGGGTGGGGTTTCCATGTTCTCCCCGTGTCCGCGTGGGTTTCCTCCGGGTTCTCCGGTTTCCTCCCACAGTCCAAAAACATGGATCAAGTCAATTGAGTTCTCCAAATTGCCCCATATAGAGTGTGTTTGTGTGACGTTCTCCCCTGGATGGGCATGGGGAACCCCACCACGACCCTAATAGAGGATAAAGCGGGAGATAATGAATGAATGAATTAATAAATTTGATTATTAGATCAAATACCATTAAAAAAAAATCCTGTTAGGCCCTAAAAAAATAGTTTTGTCCTCAGATGATCACTTTGCATCCTGCCGTGTCTGCATGTTACTCTGAATTAGTGTTAACTGCTAAATAAAGAAATATAGTTGTTTGAATGAGCACACTGTTAAAGGACATCTGCAAATTTTGGCAGTGTAAGCTCAATGCATATATGCTCGACGCTCAGTCAGCAAAAGGAAAACTACATTTAAGGAGTTTGGCTCGGACAAACCTCTTATGACTGACCTTGGCTAATCCAGTTTATTTTAGCGAAGAAAAAGGAACAGCTGGCAGGAAGGCTAGACTTCATTTCTGGGATGTTACATAAAACATGGGACTCATGCTGGGAACTCTCGTCTGTTTTTCTTCGGTCTACAGTCATAAAGGTAACATTACTAGTCTAGTTTCTATACAGATAATAAATTTTAATTGCACTACAGTTAACACAAACTGTAATGAGATGGAATGTTTGGGGGATTCTGCCTCTGGAGGGTTTTAAGGACATTTTATACTCAAAAAAAATCACGTTCGCCTTTCAGCGCTGGGGATCCAGGTTCGAAACCCAGTCTGGGTGGAGTTTCCATGTTCTCCCCGTGTACATGTAGATTATACAGTACCCATATAGTGTGTGTCTGTGTGAGTGAGTGTGTGCCCAGCAATAGATCGGTGCCCTGTTCTGGGTCTATCTGCCCAGCGCCCAAAATGTTTTCCCCTGGATGGGCATGGAAACCCCCCCCCCCCCCCCCCGTAACCCTAGTAGAGGATTAAGCGGAACATGAATGAATGTATGAAAAAAAATCACTTTAGTTTGTATTAAAGATCTAAAACCACAATTAAAAACCCAAATAATTAAAACACAAAGGAAACGTTTAAAGCTATTTAAACGTAAAAAATATATAAATGACAGTTTAGGCTGAGCGCTCGTGTGATTGTGTTTATCATCCATTCATTCATTATCTCCCGCTTTATCCTCTATTAGGGTCGTGGGGGGGGGGGTTCCCCATGCCCATCCAGGGGAGAACGTTTCGGACGCTGGGCAGATACACCCAGGACAGGGCGCCAATCCATCGCTGGGCACACACTCACTCACACACACACTCTATATGGGGCAATTTGGAGAACTCAATTGACTTGATCCTTGTTTTTGGACTGTGGGAGGAAACCGGAGAACCCAGAGGAAACCCACGCGGACACGGGGAGAACATGGAAACTCCACCCAGATGGGGATTCGAACCGGGAATCCCTAGTGCTGAGAGGAGAACATGCTAAACCACTAAGCCGCCGTGCCGCCCGTTATTGTGTTTAGTTTTTAATGAAATGTTTTCACGGTGGCTTAGTGGTTTAGCATGTTCGCCTCTCAGCACTAGGGATTCCCGGTTCGAATACCCATCTGGGTGGAGTTTCCATGTTCTCCCCGTGTACATGTAGGTTTCCTCCGGGTTCTCCGGTTTCCTCCACACAGTCCAAAAAACGTGGATTTGACGTAAATACAGTACCCATATAGTGTGTGTCTGTGTGAGTGAGTGTGTGCCCTGCAATAGATCGATGCCCTGTTCTGGGTCTATCTGCCCAGCGCCCAAAATGTTTTCCCCTGGATGAGCATGGAAACCCCCCTGTAACCCTAGTAGGGGAATAAAGCGGAACATGAATGAATGTATGAAAAAAAATCACTTTAGTTTGTATTAAAGATCTAAAACCACAATTAAAAACCCAAATAAATAAAACACAAAGGAAACGTTTAAAGCTATTTAAACGTAAAAAATATATAAATGACAGTTTAGGCTGAGCGCTCGTGTTATTGTGTTTATCATTCATTCATTCATTATCTTCCGCTTTATCCTCTATTAGGGTCGCGGTGGTGTTCCCCCATGCCCATCCAGGGGAGAAAGTTTCGGGCGCTGGGCAGATACACCCAGGACAGGGCGCCAATCCATCGCTGGGCACACACTCACTCACACAGACACACTCTATATGGGGCAATTTGGAGAACTCAATTGACTTGATCCTTGTTTTTGGACTGTGGGAGGAAACCGGAGAACCCAGAGGAAACCCACGCGGACACGGGGAGAACATGGAAACTCCACCCAGATGGGGATTCGAACCGGGAATCCCTAGCGCTGAGAGGAGAACGTGCTAAACCACTAAGCCGCCGTGCCGCCCGTTATTGTGTTTAGTTTTTAATGAAATGTTTTCCGTGTTAAAAGGCGGCACGGTGGCTTAGTGGTTGGCATGTTCTCCTCTCAGCGCTAGGGATTCCATGTTCTCCCCGTGTCTGCGTGGGTTTCCTCCGGGTTCCCCGGTTTCCTCCCACAGTCCAAAAACATGGATCAAGTCAATTGGATTCTCAAAAATTGCCCCATATAGAGTGTGTCTGTGTGAGTGAGTGTGTGCCCAGCGATGGATTGGTGCCCTGTCCTGGGTCTATCTGCCCAACGCCCGAGACGTTCTCCCCTGGATGGGCATGGGGAACCCCACCGCGACCCTAATAGAGGATAAAGCGGGAGATAATGAATGAATGAATGTTTTCCGTGTTGTGTTCCATAATCATCTAATAAAACCCAGGCGCTCGTTCTTCTCCGGTCCTGCAGGTGGCGCAGCGTGTGAACGCTGCACTGCGTACAAAGAAGAAAGTACGTGTGATAAACATTATGATAAACATTAGCCCGTCCGTCGGTTGGAAGTCTGTGGTTTATACTTTCGTTCTTTTCGGGTCGCTGTTTGCAGTAAATGCGCTGAATGATGTCGGTGAGCAGTCTGTTTTTTATTGTATTATTAGAATAAGAGCGCATTGTGTTTAGAGTAGCGGGGTTCTGGTTGCCATGGAGCCCGGCGGAGCCGCTCGTTAATCCGCCGCTGGGTGTCTGTGTTTCAGGGTTCGAACCTCGGCTCGTCGTGGCGTCGGGTCCGACAGCATCTGCTTTTTTGGTCGGAAACGTGAGCAACATCACCCTGAGCATCAGCGGGGCTCCGCCTCTCAATGCCACAGGTGAGCTGATTCCAACTCACCTGATGTGGGACAAAGACTGTGTTCGTGTGGGACAATGTCCCGGACAAAGACTGTGTTACTGTGGGACAATGTCCCGGACAAAGACTGTGTTACTGTGGGACAATGTCCCGGACAAAGACTGTGTTTGTGTGGGACAATGTCCCGGACAAAGACTGTGTTAGTGTGGGACAATGTCCCGGACAAAGACTGTGTTCGTGTGGGACAATGTCCCGGACAAAGACTGTGTTCGTGTGGGACAATGTCCCGGACAAAGACTGTGTTCGTGTGGGACAATGTCCCGGACAAAGACTGTGTTCGTGTGGGACAATGTCCCGGACAAAGACTGTGTTCGTGTGGGACAATGTCCCGGACAAAGACTGTGTTCGTGTGGGACAATGTCCCGGACAAAGACTGTGTTCGTGTGGGACAATGTCCCGGACAAAGACTGTGTTCGTGTGGGACAATGTCCCGGACAAAGACTGTGTTCGTGTGGGACAATGTCCCGGACAAAGACTGTGTTCGTGTGGGACAATGTCCCGGACAAAGACTGTGTTCGTGTGGGACAATGTCCCGGACAAAGACTGTGTTCGTGTGGGACAATGTCCCGGACAAAGACTGTGTTCGTGTGGGACAATGTCCCGGACAAAGACTGTGTTCGTGTGGGACAATGTCCCGGACAAAGACTGTGTTCGTGTGGGACAATGTCCCGGACAAAGACTGTGTTCGTGTGGGACAATGTCCCGGACAAAGACTGTGTTCGTGTGGGACAATGTCCCGGACAAAGACTGTGTTCGTGTGGGACAATGTCCCGGACAAAGACTGTGTTCGTGTGGGACAATGTCCCGGACAAAGACTGTGTTCGTGTGGGACAATGTCCCGGACAAAGACTGTGTTCGTGTGGGACAATGTCCCGGACAAAGACTGTGTTCGTGTGGGACAATGTCCCGGACAAAGACTGTGTTCGTGTGGGACAATGTCCCGGACAAAGACTGTGTTCGTGTGGGACAATGTCCCGGACAAAGACTGTGTTCGTGTGGGACAATGTCCCGGACAAAGACTGTGTTCGTGTGGGACAATGTCCCGGACAAAGACTGTGTTCGTGTGGGACAATGTCCCGGACAAAGACTGTGTTCGTGTGGGACAATGTCCCGGACAAAGACTGTGTTCGTGTGGGACAATGTCCCGGACAAAGACTGTGTTCGTGTGGGACAATGTCCCGGACAAAGACTGTGTTCGTGTGGGACAATGTCCCGGACAAAGACTGTGTTCGTGTGGGACAATGTCCCGGACAAAGACTGTGTTCGTGTGGGACAATGTCCCGGACAAAGACTGTGTTCGTGTGGGACAATGTCCCGGACAAAGACTGTGTTACTGTGGGACAATGTCCCGGACAAAGACTGTGTTAATGTGGGACAATGTCCCGGACAAAGACTGTGTTTGTGTGGGACAATGTGGGACACCAATGCACTGCCAAATAAAAATGTGTGTATATGTATATGGCTTAGTGGTTTAGCACGTTCTCCTCTCAGCACTAGGGATTCCCGGTTCGAATCCCCATCCGGGTGGAGTTTCCATGTTCTCCCCGTGTCCGCGTGGGTTTCCTCCGGGTTCTCCGGTTTCCTCCCACAGTCCAAAAACATGGATCAAGTCAATTGAGTTCTCCAAATTGCCCCATATAGAGTGTGTCTGTGTGAGTGAGTGTGTGCCCAACGATGGATTGGCGCCCTGTCCTGGGTGTATCTGCCCAGCGCCCGAGACGTTCTCCCCTGGATGGGCATGGGGAACCCCCCCTGCGACCCCACTAGAAACGGGGAGAACATGGAAACTCCACCCAGATGGGGATTCGAACCGGGAATCCCTAGTGCTGAGAGGAGAACGTGCTAAACCACTAAGCCACCGTGCCGCCCTGGATGGATATATATATATATATATATATATATATATATTACACACACGCCGCTCTGTTCCACCTCCCGCAGTTTCATTCATCTCACATTGAGTTTATTTTGTGTTTGTGTTGTGAACCAGGACGACTCCCTGCTCCCTCCTGCGTGCAGTCTGCTCCGAGTCAGTGGGTTCTATCCCAAGAACCAATAGGAACTGTAAGTAGGAACTTTGAGCCGTCAATGACACGACTGCATTTGTTACATACAAACAACATAATTATTAAACTATAGTAATCTCTGTAGAGGAGATATTTAGACACACTTTTATTGTATTTTTTTTTTTTTTATAAGGGGTCGCGGGTGGGGGTGGGGGTTCCCCGTGCCCATCAAATAGAGAACGTTTGGGGCGCTGGGCAATCTATTGCTGAGCACACTCACTCACACAGACACACATACTCTATATAGGACAATTTAGAGCATACGATTGGCCTTAAATCCATGTCTTTGGACTGTGGGAGGAAACCGGAGAACCCAGAGGAAACCCACATGGACACGGGGAGAACATGCAAACTCCACCCAGGTCGGTATTCGAGCCTGGATCCCCAGCACTGAGAGGTGTACGTGCTGACCACTAAGCCACTGTAGACACATTTTAACTCTGAAATCATCTAGCCATTGATTCAGCCGTGCAGGTGTATGCTACCGGCTTTTGGGGGAACAGTTTATGGGGGAACAGTTTATGGGCGGAGCTTCCGTGTTCTCCCGTGTCCGTGTGGGTTTCCTCAGGGTTCTCCGGTTTCCTCCCGCCATCCAAAAACATGGACACAAGATGAATGCTCTGAATGTCCCTATATGTGTGTAGCTGTGTGAGTCTGTCCTGGGTATCTGCCCAGCGCCCGAATTAATATTTTTATGGAGGGAAGCTGCAGAGTTCCCGGTAATCGTCCGCGGTAAATACCAGTGCGCACACAGTGGCTCTCTTTGAGCTCGTAAATCAATCTTCTCTAAGACGATAATGATTGGTTTTAAATGCCGTCGTGTTTGGTCCTGTATCAGAATGCCCTGCAGGTACGACTGAGCCTGAACCGGAGTCTGCAGCTCTGTGGGAACGGGAGCGAGACCGACTGCTGTCTCCGGCCGCTCTGTGTGAGCGAGACGCTGAGTGTGTGTGCGTGCCGGGCCGACCTTCCTCAGGCCTGTCTGACGGTGCAGGCGCAGATCTACGCTCGGCTGCGCCCTGCCGGCCCAGTGTCAGGTCAGCAAACGCATGTTTCTCCGAACTCTGCCCTGCTTTCTGTTTTCTTTGTATTAGGGGGACATTCGTTGAAGAGTAACGTGGTGATTTTTAATCACTGAATCTTTCAGAATACAAGACACCAATCCCTAATCAGACGTTCCAGCCTTTGGGGCGCTGCCCGTGTAATCTCACACCTAAAGTGTGTGACATACGATGCTGCTGTGATGGGGTAGGTCCTTTTTCACAATAATACAGAATAAGTCCTGTCTTTGGTTAAAGTTGTTATATACTTAAGACTAATGGTGCAATATAGGGGTGTATTCAACTACAGATTTTCATAGTCGAATCCGATTCGTCAGATTTTCCCTATAGTCGACTGATAGTCGAATCAGTTAAAATTTTCACCACAAGATGGCGCTATAAGCGTAGTTTTTAAAAAACGATTTTTTAAAATGTTTTCCTTGTTTTTCTAACAAAAGAAAACCTTTTTTTTTTGTTTCTAGAAATTAGGATGATTTTATTTGACAAAAGGCTATATATATAACGAAAACAAAGACTTTTCATGTAAAAACTAATGCTTAGCAGCAGCCATGGACACCCCCATGTGGTCAAAATGGTACATTCGACTATGAGGTTCATAGTCGACTATGGTTCTCCGAATCGAATCGTCGAAGCAGCGAATATTGCAGCTCACCCCTAGTGCAATACGATGAAAGTCTCATTTAATGTAACAATGACCCGATTATCCACGTTTGATCTTATTTTAATGAGGTGCTTTATTAGCGGCTGCGTCTTTACATTTGGTCATTTTTTTTTTTTTACATTTGGTCATTTTAATAGGCGCTTTTATCCAAAGCGACTTACAAAGCAAGCACAGGGTTCATCACAGCATCCCTGGAGCAATGAGGGTTAAGGGTCTTGCTCAAGGACCCACACTGGTAACTTCAGTGGACCTGGGATTTGAACCCCCAACCTTCAGATTGATAACGCAATGTCCTAACCATTGAGCTACTGTATCTTTATACCGTGTCTTTATTTTCACAGGACTGCACTCCACAGTTGCTGGGGCTTTTTGCCGGTCAGTGTCTGCCTGGACCGTTTGGAGGAGCCGTCTCTTTGGTTCCAGACTATGTCTGCTCTGCGCAGACATCTGACAATGCCCCTGATTGGTTCCCTTTTCTCTGCGTCACCTCCCCTTCGGAAAACAATCCCTACCTGGGGCTTTTCTACCAGGGAAATACCATGTAAGACTTTAAAGTGCTTTACACATCGAATTCATTAGAATATAAGGATAATTGTGAATATATATAAACTGAGCAGATCTTTGTATTTAATGCGTCTGAAGAACTCCGAAACCTGCTCCATCATTCGAGATGAAGCAGCCATCAGCTCCTGTTCCACCAGCAAACTACCGGCAGGGGGCGCCCATTTTCACTACAGACAACCAGTATCTCACCATCCCTCAGGTACGACATCTGTTGTCTGGTGTGTGCATGTCAGGATAAGGCTAATTAAAATCTTCAGGTGGGAAGGGGGAATACATTATTATTTACTTTCTTAGAAACCCATGCTTTTAATGGATTGATGTGTCATATCATATATTTATTTTATTTCTCATGACTTTTTGTTGGTTATTTTTCTTTTGAGCCGATCCAAATACAACTATTAACATGAGTAATGGCATATTAGATAGGGGCCGGGCCATAATTGACCCATGGGCCACCCAGGCATCTGTGTGAACCAAAAAAGATCATATAATAAACAGCTGCAGAACATCTGGGCTCTATTTTTAGGTGAAAATTACCGTTTTGATTTATTTGAAGGTAATTAAAAAAGTGACCACACTTTTTTTTTTTTACCTAATATTTCTGCTATTCATTTGTGTGGGTTGTGCAATAAAATTGTACACTTACAAGAGGCGTGGTATTTTATTAGACGAACGGCTCCACCTTGTGGCCAAAAAATGTTATATGTCTAAATCGCATCTATGTTTAGGTTTATTCGTTTACGTTTTACTGATTTGTCTTAAGGTTTCTCGTTTCTGAGTACATGCATGTTCCTTTTTGTAAATTAAATACAATTTTAAAGATTATTTAACACATGGATGGATTTTTTTCTTTTTTCTTCACATTTCTCTGTACAGGTTTCTGTTCTGGGTCAGTGTTTGGAGAACGCCCCCGTGGCCTTCCTGCAAGACATTGAGGCTGTATGTGTGAGAACCCTGTCATCCTGTCCTGCTGAGTCATCGGACCTGAGGGTGGATGTGAGTGACGGTCGGGGAGGTGAGTTCTCATAATGCCCATACTAAAATAAGTGCTTGTTTAAAGGCTCTAAATATCTAAATCAATTACATACTCTTCAAAAAAAAGTTCCGAAATGATATAACAATCAATTAGAGTTTCTTAAGGGCTGCAGCAGAGGACCTTGCATTGATTTTAAATCAGTTGACTGATCGGTCTGTACAATCTAATCTGATCGTAGCTGAAATTCAGGGATTAGATCTATACTGGCATAAATATACTAAAAATGGAGTTGCTATTCATAAGGATTTGGTTGAGGTGATGGAGGAGGATGATTTAGGCAGCGGTGAGATGGAGAATAATGGCGACCTTTAAAGGGAACAGCTGAACGAGAATGAGTTTGATTTATGAGCAGTTCAGTTAAGTGCTTGAATGTCTTTCTGCGCCAGCCACTGAACTGAGTATCATGTTTCTGTTGCACAGGGCTGATTACGGTCCGCGTCGTGGACGAAGTAACGGCGCAGAGCAGCTCATTTCTATCCAACGTTGCTCAAGGTATGTCAATATACCGTCAGTGTTGATGTCTGTGACTGGTCTGTCTAAAAGAATCGACCTGGTTTGGTATTTAAACCCAAAATGTGATATATATGGACATGTAATAGAGCTACATACAGAAGGAGGCATGCCTTCAATGCTTTCTGGAACAATAGTGCAGTCTCGGTGTCATCTGTGTGTCTGTAGGAACAGTCCGTCAGTCATGTGTGAACGTGGTTCTTGCGTTGAGCTACACATTTTCCTGGAGAGCGAACAGCATTACTGCGATCACGCTGACTCGGCTCATGGGAAACCTCACTGTGCATCCGGGAGGTGAGCTCTCGTGATGCGTCCCATCATAAGGGTTAAGTATCGCTGCATATTTTAACACCCTCTCCTTTCCTCAGCGTCTCTGAGCACCAGATATTCTGCTAAGTTCGTGAACGGAAACATTGCATCACAGCCGTACTCGGGCAACCCAGGTCAGGCCTTAGCTCCACCCCCTGCAGTGAAGCCGTTAGAATAAGGGAGGTATGTGACCTCATTGTTAGGATGCTGTACTCATCAGGTTATCAGGTGGGAAGGCCTGTCATCGGTGGACTGCTGGATAATCTTACAGGAAGATTAGAAACGGTTCCAGTCAGCCTCTGGCGAGCAGGTAACACAGATAAACCTTTCCACAGCTTAAAATAACATCCATGTTCTAATATGTTTTTTCTACTTATGCATGATGTAAACAAAACTATTTGCTACCTCCATCTTCTGTGCAGTGGGAAACGGTCAATGCTCCTCAGCTGAACTCAGACCAGTTCTCTATGGGATGAACTCAACATCTGGGTGTCTGATGTCTGTGACGTTGCGTAACCTCAGCCAGTGCGCTCAGCTCAGGTAAACCCTCTGCTCATGTTACAGTAAACCTCATTCATTTTAAGGTTGGATGCTTTTAGTGTAAAAAAAAATTTGACATTTAAACTCTGTGTGTCTCAGAAAAACAGTCAGATCTGCTTTAACTGGGTTGGTACCTGCTACACTAGTTTCCAGTTCAGGAAAACCAGATTTCTCCACTCCGGCTGGCTGGACCCACATCACCAGTGAGTATTTTGTGCCACAGATAATAATCATTTGGAAGCAGTGACATACGGCCATTTTATTGGGTACAGGATGATGCATCATCCAATTTTTTTTTTACTACAAATGTTAGAAGAGTACCTCATTCATTCATTCATTCATTATCTCCCGCTTTATCCTCTATTAGGGTCGCGGTGGGGTTCCCCATGCCCATCCAGGGGAGAACGTCTCGGGCGCTGGGCAGATAGACCCAGGACAGGGCGCCAATCCATCGCTGGGCAATCTATATGGGGCAATTTTGGAGAACTCAATTAACTTGATCCATGTTTTTGGACTGTGGGAGGAAACCGGAGAACCCGGAGGAAACCCACGCGGGCACGGGGAGAACATGGAAACTCCACCCAGATGGGGATTCGAACCGGGAATCCCTAGCCCCGAGAGGCCACCGTGCCGCCCATAAAAGAGTACCTAATAAACATATTTCATGATGCAATTAGAAATAATGATGTAAAGTTTTTTTTATTTATTTATTTTTTTCATTTTACCTGCCATGTTCTCGCACGTTATGCCACAGCTGTGGAGCAGAACGCAAGTCAGACAGCAGGGGGAGCCAGAGGGCTGTGTTCTGGCGTTCCGGCTCACCTGCACGTCCACGTCAGGAGTGTCACCATGGTAATCAGTGGTGTGCCGCAGAAGATGATCCAGGCAGTCGAGCTGAGGTAGGAGCTTTACTACATCCATTTCATTTTTGGATTATTATTATAAATATTTTGAAATTTTGAATTCACTGAAATTTAGATCATATAATCAACACCAAAAAACACCTCCATGCACCCTGACCCTCACATTGTACCTTCATCCTAGTTTTAAAGAATCTACGTGGAGTCTGGAATGTGACGCAGTTGATGGAAACCCCTGCGTGAACCCAGATCTAACGCAGTCCTTCCCTCTGACGTCATCTGTGACCTTCACCGATGCACTCAGTACACCAACCCCTGTGTCCAGGTCAGATTCATCGACTGGATGATGGATGGTTATATTCGCCTGTAACGACGGAACTGATTAAACACCTGATGATTGATGGACCTGTTGTCATTTTGTGAGTGTCGGCTCACCTCGTGTGTTTTCATTGATGTCTTTTATTTCACAGGTTTCGCATCAACTTCACAGAGTTCGACTGTGAGCGAAACGACGTATGCTGGCCTGAGCTGGCCTTCCCCGTCACGCCGTACTACACCGGTGAGACGGCATACCAAATATTATTTGGAGTGCAAAATGCGTTATGATAACCGAGTGGTATTTACATTCCAATATTAAAGAGGCAGTGAGTGGGATTTACAATAATAATAATAATAACAATAATTAATTAATTCATTCATTCATTCATTATCTCCCGCTTTATCCTCTATTAGGGTCGCGGTGGGGTTCCCCATGCCCATCCAGGGGAGAACGTTTCGGGCGCTGGGCAGATAGACCCAGGACAGGGCGCCACTCCATCGCTGGGCACACACTCACTCACACAGACACACTCTATATGGGGCAATTTGGAGAACTCAATTGACTTGATCCATGTTTTTGGACTGTGGGAGGAAACCGGAGAACCCCGGAGGAAACCCACGCGGACATGGGGAGAACATGGAAAATCCACCCAGATGGGGATTCGAACCGGGAATCCCTAGCGCTGAGAGGCGAACGTGCTTAACCACTAAGCCACCGTGCTGCCAATAACAATAATAATAATAATAATAATAATAATAATTAACTTCCATTTTGGATGCAGTTCTCAGCAGGTCCTTTCTGTATGGAGTGTTATATCGATTGTTTTTTTTTTTGCAGGTGAGCCGTTCTCACAGTCCCTGGCTAAAGGACTCATCCTGGTCTTCCTCCTAATCGCTGTTTCTCTTTTGGGAACGCCGTGTCAGCAGATTAGACAGGCATTGAAAGACCAGTCACTCTGACCTGTGTGTGAACAGTGAAAATACAGTGTATTTGTGAAATCACCATCAGATCGAGTTATCTTTACCTCAGGTATCTGATTCTAATACACTTTAATAAGATGCTTTTTTTTTATTTATTTATTATGACACTACATCATTATTGTTATTTGTAATTGTTATTTATTTTTCTACGGCTGTTCTCAATAAATTTAATTGAAAATACCCATCTTTTGAGAATTGTCCTATCTCTAAAGGCTTGTGCTGAGGAGCTCTCCGCATGCAGCTCTTTTAAAAAGCCACTAGATGTCGCTGCTGCGCAACGCTTTTAAAATGCATAATTATGAGCAGGCAATGTTCAGTTCTGCAGGTCTTAGGGGCGGGGCTTTTCCGCTGACGTCACCACCCAGGCTCTTTTAGACTTTTCTGTGCAGTGTGATCTGGACCTCTGCCTCGGATTTGGGGCAAACATCATGACACATGTTTACCCCTGGGGCAGTTTAATTCCTTCTATTATATTCTAACCTGTTCTCTTTGTGTCGCTGGAGTAAAAAAGCAGGGACACACCCTCTACCAACCCAGTGCAGGGCAGAATTACAGGCAAACACATGGCATGTTCTGCGTCCTCAAAGTCCTCAGTCCTCAAAGGTTTGCATATGTGCACAATTACACTCAGACCACGTGGTTTCCTGGATTACTAAACATTTTAGAAGCTACAAAAATATACAAGTTTTCCTGCATTGTAAATGTAAAGTGTTTCCACAGACTGTTGACTCTGTGCTCATTTGCTGTTGCAGGGTTTGTGAATGAATCTGCTGAGTGCTTTCTTTAATACACACTTGCAATTCACTGCACTTGCAATAATTGCCTTTGGTGACACAGAAGAACGGGATGGATGGTTGGGATTAGTTACAGATCAATCAGCACTGAGATTTTTTTGTGTATTGTTCTTGGACTCTTCAAGGCAAGGTGGGGCTCATGGTGTGGGGCTGAGGTTTTAAGAACACGGCTTTTCTAGCTTGCAGGAACCTAAAGCTGCATTACAGGTTCAACATATACTCACATTTCATTACATTTCCATTCCACTCAGCCATCACCCCTGACCCCCCAAATCACCATGTGTTCATTAAAAAAACACTTTGTTGGTAATTACCATATAATCAATCACTTATCTCTATTTAAGTATGTGATGTTTAAACGGAGGGCATCACTGAGTAATTTTAAAACTGCAAAGAGCCGGGAAAGTATAGAAACACAAAGTTAAAACTATTTAAGAGACAAATCTGCTTAAATCCCAATATTAAATATTAAGGGACAATATTTGGTCTTGTGTATTTTTCACATTTTTCTATTTATATAATAACTGCGGCGGCACGGTGGCTTAGTGGTTTAGCACGTTCGCCTCTCATTGCTAGGGATTCCCGGTTCGAATCCCCATCTGGGTGGAGTTTCCATGTTCTCCCCGTGTCCGCGTGGGTTTCCTCCAGGTTCTCCGGTTTCCTCCCACAGTCCAAAAACATGGATCAAGTCAATTGAATTCTCAAAATTGCCCCATATAGAGTGTGTCTGTGTGAGTGTGTGTGTGCCCAGCGATGGATTAGTGCCCTGTCCTGGGTCTATCTGCCCAGCGCTTGAGACGTTCTCCCCTGGATGGGCATGGGGAACCCCACCGAGACCCTAATAGAGGATAAAGCGGGAGATAATGAATGAATGAGTAATAATAACTGCATTCGGTCCTCTGTCGAAGGAAACAACCAGGCCATCAAATATTCTGCATCTTAATCATAATATTGAGGATGTGGACGCACAGGAAATGTCTCATTCGTTCGTGTGTATGTGTGTGTGTGTGTGTATATATGTGTGTGTGCGTGATTGCACGCGTTGTGTGTGTGTGTGTGTGTGTGTGTGTGTGTGTGTGTGTGTGTGTGTGTATGTGTTTGTACGCGTTGTGTGTGTGTGTATATATATATATATATATATATATATATATGTATGTGTGTGTGTGTATATATATGTGTGTGTGTGTGTGTGTGTATGTGTTTGTACGCGTTGTGTGTGTGTGTAATATATATATAAATATATATATATATATATATATATATATATATATATATATATATATATATATATATATATGTATGTATGTATGTATGTATGTATGTATGTATGTATGTATGTATGTGTGTGTATGTGTTTGCACGCGTTGTGTGTGTGTGTGTATATATATATATATATATATATATATATATATATATATATATATATATATATATATATATATATATATATATATATATATATAATGTGTATGTGTTTGTACGCGTTGTGTGTGTGTGTGTGTGTATATATATATATGTGTGTGTATGTGTTTGTACGCGTTGTGTTTGTGTGTGTGTGTGTGCGTTGTGTGTGTGCGTGTGTGTGTGTGTGTGTGTGTGCATGTGTGTTTGCACCATCCAGCTCCCCGCTCATTCCGGCCTGGCTGCGTGGCGGCTGCGCGGCGGCGGCGGTGACCGGGAGGATGAGCGGCAGGCTCGGGGATCTGAGTCCGAAACAAGCCGAGGCTTTGGCGCAGGTCAGTGGTTCGGTTCCTCCGCGCTCTCCTCCTCTCACCTTCCCGCCCGCTTTTCCGGGAAGCGCCGCGCAGAGCGATGCCACGCCGCGGGACTCGGACACGGCCACGGCCACGGCCACGTCCACGGCTGACACGGCGCCCGTGGTTTTAACGCCACCGCGTGTTCAGACGTCTGCGTTCCCGTGGATTTTGAGTTCGTTTGTCGTTTAAAGCTGTAAAGAAGACGAGGAAGTGAACGTAAACAGCGCTCTGTTAGCGCGGGCTTGTCTTTATAAACTGCTGATGGAAAAATCTCTAAAATGTTTTATTTTAATTTGTTTAATTTGTTCGTCAACAGAACCGCAGATTAAACCCACTTTACGGCTCGTACCGTCTGAAGATGACGTGTAATTGTTTACAGCTGGACAGATTTCCGTTATACAACCGAACTAAACAAACATCACGTGAAAATGACATAAACATACCGTTTAAACGTTTTATACCTATATACACAATCACATTTATACGAATTAATCATTAATACAATGCTAAAATACAAAAAATTTGGGATTTAAATCGAGTATACTGTCTGAATTACAGTCAAAAGTTGTTTATTTTAATTACAGACGGTCAAATCTATACTATTGATTCCTTTTGGACAAGTTAATGGACTTTCAGGTACTTCTGTGTATATTTTAGGGGCCGCAAACGCCCCCATGGTTTATAAAAGTACTTAAGAGAATACTGTCCCATCATAACATTTGCTTCCCCAGAAGGTACAATGCTGTATTTTATTATCTAACAGGGTAATACTGTGTATTTCAGGTAAAATTTAATATTATGTATGTTGTTTGTTACGTTTAATGTAGTAAATGTTTTATTCCCATGTCAATGGCATATCTGTAGTAGTATAGTGTTATATTTTAGGTTTTATTTGGAGGATTCACCAAAGACAATTCATTTAACTTTGACTCCTACAGTTGCGGGAGAAGGTCCAGGATGTTTTACCACATTGTCCTTCTCAGAGTGACCATTTCCTACTACGATGGCTCAGAGGTAAGACAGTAATAAATAATTCTTTGATAAACTGTGCAGCACAGAAGGCATAAATACTTTATGACTTATATAAATGGCTTTATAAACAGAGGTGACGATACAAGTTTTAGTTCATTCATTTATACGGCTATTTTTACAATATTTAGAAAATATTACTTGTATATTTATTCAGATTCCACATTTCTGATCAGTAATTTGAGTTTGTAAAGGATCTATTGTTTTGTCCCGATGCAGTAGCAGCATACACACTGAGCAGGATTAAACTCAGATAATCAGATTAGAGCCGTTAAACAAAACACTCAGTGGTCTGTACGGTCAGGTGTAATCCAACAGGGCCATCGAAACTTCCGCTGTAGTTTTAAAGGCTGAATTAAAGTCCAGAACAAAACTAAGCACCAATACACTGTACATGTACAATAAAAAAGAACAATAAATGAAAACCTGCGGCACGCTGGCTTAGTGGTTAGCACGTTCGCCTCTCAGCGCTAGGGATTCCCGGTTCGGATCCCCATCTGGGTGGAGTTTCCATGTTCTCCCCGTGTCCGCGTGGGTTTCCTCCGGGTTCTCCGGTTTCCTCCCACAGTCCAAAAACATGGATCAAGTCAATTGAATTCTCAAAATTTGCCCCATATAGAGTGTGTCTGTGTGAGTGAGTGTGTGCCCAGCGATGGATTGGCGCCCTGTCCTGGGTCTGTCTGCCCGGCGCCCGGGACGTTCTCCCCTGGATGGGCATGGGGAACCCCACCGCGACCCTAATAGAGGATAAAGCGGGAGATAATGAATGAATGAATGAATGAATGAAAAAAGTAAAAACCTGGAGGTTCTGCAGGTGTAATGTGTAAGTGACTCAGTTTCATACAGTATAAATGAAGACATTGGTATCAGTTCACTTTAAATAGCTGTGATTTTCCTAAATAACCAGAATTTATTTATTATGCAGAACTTTAAAAGTAATTTTAGTCATTGTCATCCAATCCGAGTTGGTTCAAGTGCGGTCAAAGACTGTTTTCTTAGCAGCTTAGCCATAACTCAGCCTGTGACAAAGAGCATCTGTGTATGAAGCCAGTGACCCTGAATAGTACTGATTATGTTCTGCACTTCAGCAGAACCACAGAGCAACAGGACAAGTGATCTGTTAATATTATCACCGTGTATTCGCTGTAATCAGCCTCCATAAAGTGATCTGAATGGGTGTGTCCGTGATGGAGCTGAAGAAAGTACAGTGCTCAAACGTCTATGATGATATGCACCATGTTTTGTGTTAAACCTGAGTAAACTTCAGATGTTTTTATACCCTGATAAGCAAAAGATATAATGCAATTAACGTAATCTCTTTATTGTAGATGTGTAATTGCATAATCAGCCATGGTATGATGGCTGCAGGGTGCTAATTCAAACGTCTAAGTGACTTAGTTCCCTAAATATACAGGATTCTATACAGGTCACATGACCTACACTTCCTTAAACTTCAGATTTAAATGCTGTCCTCATTTCTCCCATGCTTTTTTTTTTTAAATAAAATTGCATTCTGGAGTGAGCAGAGACAAGCTGCGAGGACACGGATTAAAATGGGGCAGGTGTCAGATCCGTTTTAACCCGACGACCGCTGATGTCAGCAGTAATCTGTAATCCCCTTTATGAGTATGAATGTGACAAAGTGCCGAGTCTGTCATTGCGAGCATCAGTGCAGACAGAACTATTACTTTACTAAGTTTTCTCCCAAAATTTGTCTCTTATGAACACCAACACAAATAACACAGGGACTGAGTGATAACACGTCCCCTGATCAGCAAGTTTTACAGGTTCGGATGCGGGGCCATGTCATCATGACATGTGTAACGATCCAGGACCGGGCAGTCAATGAGGTCGACATATTTACACCCGCATCTGCACCTGCATCCATCGCAACGTTGACTTTGAAACTCTTCCTTGTGGTTTTCTGTTTCTTGAGTCTCAGTTTCTTAAGGGATGTGGACGGGCACTTCCTCAGACGCTCAACTCTGCAAAATATGAGATTAGAGGGGTTATCGAAACTATAAGCAGAGGTGTTACACGAAAGTCACACAAACTGGTCTGGATTGGTGACAGCATGTACACATGGCCTTGTGTTTGTCTGATGTTGATCAATGTTTTGCTGATCCTTGTTTGTTTTTCATTTTTCAGCCAGAAATTTCAATGTGCAGAAAGCTGAGGCGATGCTGCGGAAGGTAGCGCTCTTCCTGTCATCTGTTACTGTTTAAAACTTAAAATGCTCTTTATTTTTTTACCTAAACGTGGTCGACCGGTCAGACCCAGAAATCAGAAATGTGTCCTTTATATTAGCTCAGATCAGAGAGTGGAACTTGAGGGTGTGCTGTGAATGGCAGTGTTAGGGTGTGGTGTGCGTGAGGATAATTAGGTTTTCAGTACAAACCCCCGTTGCGTGATGAGTCAGAGCTGCAGACGGTCATGATTCAGACTCGTGACGGCATGTTTTCTCGATTGTGTAAATCTAGCTGGCTCGCTGTTGCACGTTCCTAAGAAAACAGCTGCAGGTTGGTTCAGGAATTTGCAAAGAGGGCTGTTTAGGAACTTTAATGTTGCAATGTGACATTCTGTGACATTTTAATCTGATTCATTCATTCATTCATTCATTCATTATCCTACGCTTAATCCTCTATCGTGCCCATCCAGGGGAGAACGTTTCCGGCACCGGGCAGATATACCCAGGACAGGACACCAATCTATCACTGAGCACACTCACTCACACACGCACACACCAACATGTTCTATATGGGGCATTCAGTTCACCTTGAATCCATGACTGTGGGAGGAAACCGGAGAACCCGGAGGAAACCCACACGGACGCGAGGAGAACATGAAAACTCCACCCAGTTCGGGATTCGACCCTGGATCCCCAGCGCTGAGAGGAGAACATGCTAACCACTAAATCTGATTATAGTGTACTCAAATGAATGGATAAAGGTATTTCATCGAGTCCTTCAGTCACAGAACTGAGATAATAGTAAAGAGTAAATATATTAGTATATAATCGTAAATAGTAAATATACTAATAGTAAATATTTGGTTATATAAATATAACCAAACACATGGCCATGCATATAGGTGCACATCTAAAATCTGTGGGGACAGTTTGGGGAAGGCCCTTTCTTGGTTATTGTGATTAAGAATTCATTATACGTACTTACAATTTAAATACGCTATTAGATTTTTCTACACCTATTACTTGGATTTGTATCCAGTCATTAAAACCTTTTATCCTATTAGTGTCAGTCCTGGTGAGGTACAGAACACGGTGTCCTTTAAAAAAAAACAAAAAAACGATGACTGACCTCACAGCCCTTTGTTGATGTGCTTTATTCTTCAGCTCATCAGATCTGTATTTGTATATTAACGTCTGAATTGTAATACTGAGCCTCACAGTACCATGAACAAAGAAACATTGGTTTTAGAAAACACAGGGCTTTACAGAGATATTTTGGTAAAGCATCAAATTCATGCAAATCAGCCCTCTGCCTGAATGGATGATCGTTTGGTGAAGGTGTGATCGGTGTGTAAGGTTTACATCTGATATTTATCCGCAGACCACTGAAATGTCCTGATATTATATTCAGCGATTGTCAGAAAGAGAGGTCCAACTAATGAAGTAACTTGTTAATGTACAGTGTAATGATTCCACTATTTAGTAACTAATCAGTCTTTAAATTCTTATTTAAGCATTTGGAGTTTCGGAAACAGATGAAGGCAGACACCATCACCGTTGACTGGAAACCTCCTGAGGTAGGAGCTGCATACTGACCACGAACACTATTAATAAAGTCTTTAATTTTTAAGTGCTTCCCCTTTTAAATGAGGGTTCTGTCCTGCATGCAGGACTCCGCCGTTGTCAGGATTTGCGTTTACATTTGCATGTTTCAGCCATTTGTATTTGGAGTCAATGACCGGCGCCATGGAGTGCAATGAAAACAGTGTTTAAATGTTTAAGAGCCTTGGGTTGAGCCGGGCCTTTACATGAAGCACCTTAGTACCGCTCCTAAGAAATGTTTTTGATCTTTTAACACTGGCACTGTGCCGTCCCTGTGTTGTCCCTGTGTCGTCCCTGTGCTGTCCCTGTGCCGTCCCTGTGTCGTCCCTGTGTAGTCATTGTGCCGTCCCTGTGTCGTCCCTGTGTCGTCATTGTGCCGTCCCTGTGCCGTCACTGTGCCGTCCCCGTGTCGTCCCTGTGTAGTCATTGTGTCGTCCCTGTGCCGTCATTGTGCCGTCCCTGTGCCGTCCCTGTGTCGTCATTGTGCCGTCCCTGTGTAGTCATTGTGCCGTCCCTGTGCCGTCCCTGTGCCGTCCCTGTGCACCCTCTAATCAGTTTTCTGATTTGTCATCAATTTCCTCCGTCAGGTTTTGGAGAAGCACCTCCCTGGAGGTATGTGTGGCCACGACAGAGAGGGCAGTCCCGTGTGGTACGACGTCATCGGGCCAGTGGATCCTAAAGGACTCCTGCTGTCGGCCTCGAAACAGGACTTCATCAAGACGAAAGTGCGAGACTGTGAGATGCTGCAGAAGGATTGTAGCTTGCAGAGTCAACGGGTATGAGAATAATTTATCGTGCGTTTGTACGAAAAACAATGTCCCAAATCATCGCTCCACAAATTTTTAACTCCTAAACTAAATTCTTACTGAACAGTTAAATTACTATAATAAAACCTTCTGTTTCTCTCGCTCTGACTCGCTTCGATTTTTTTCCTGCGTCTCAGTTGGGAAGAAACGTGGAGTCCATAACGATGATCTACGATTGTGAGGGTTTGGGTCTGAAGCATCTATGGAAGCCGGCTATAGAAACATATGGAGAGGTAAGGACTTTCTCTCAGCGTGCCCTGCACTCTCACGCTTTATCTGACATTCGCTGTCGATAGTTGAAATGTGTAAATAGTTATATGAGGCCACGTTCTGAATGAGAGTGGTCTGTTTATAAAGCTGTTGCTTTCACGCTGTAGGTGTTGGCCATGTTTGAAGACAACTATCCTGAAGGACTCAAGAGATTATTAATTATTAAAGGTAGGTAGGTGTGTAATATAGTTCACATAACAAACTCACTCGTACTAACACAACACCACCATGTCAGTGTCGCTGCAGTACTGAGGGGTAAGTGAGGAGGTGCTTTACAGCCCTGGGTGATTGCGTCTGGGGCTTTACGAGATGTTCCCGTTCTGTTGCAGCACCCAAACTGTTTCCTGTGGCGTATAATCTGGTGAAGCATGTTTTGAGTGAGGACACTCGCCGCAAGATCATGGTTCTGGGCTGTAAGATAAACACACACACACACACACACACAAATCACATTTCCTGTGATGTCACTGTTTCTCACTGTAGTTTTGATTCTGCCGTTTAAAGGAGACATACTGTAAGATTTACCTGTACAGCCGGGTAACCCATCTGCATACTCATCTGCTCACTGACAACCTGGGGAAATTTTTAAGTTTATGGGGTTAGAGACTGATGTTACATTTACATTTACATTTGGTCATTTATTGGACGCTTTTATCCAAAGCGACTTACAAGGTGAGCACAGGGTTCATCACAGCATCCCTGGAGTAATGAGGGTTAAGGGTCTCGCTCAAGGACCCACACTGGTAACTTCAGTGGACCTGGGATTTGAACCCACAACCTTCAGATTGATAGCCCAACACCCTGACCACTGAGCTACCACACCCTCCAAAGGGCCATGTTGGACCAAAGGGCCCTGCTCTCCATCTCTGTTCATCCGAATGGGAACCTTGTACCTTTGTACATAGTACCATGTGTGTAATACATAGTTCGGTGTTAATTTTATATACAAGTGGCAATGGGAACCTAAAAGGATCCATAATTAACAGCTGGTGACAATTCCTTTTTTTCTTATAGTATAATGTTAATTATAGAATGGGTAGTTTCAGTCCTTAAATCTGATCGGCTGAGCCGTTTGTCCCGCTGTGACAGTACTGACAATAACACACACCCCTGAGCACGTCACATTCGGATCAATATGTGATCTACAATATACAACTTATACTGATGTGTTTTTTTTATTTTTTATTTTTTATAAACCTTGTTCTGTAATTTGGCCACTAGAAATCGTAACCTGGTCAATCAGCGTTCATTTAAAAAAACTGGACTAGATTACGTTGCGGCTGACCAGAATGTTTTAGCCCTTAATAAACACATTTATGCATAAAACTTTATCACTTTAATAAAACTAACCGTGTACATGTACTTTTGTTTTTATTTCTAATGGCATAACGACATTGAGTTAAATTTCTGACCCTCTGTCTGTTCAGCAAACTGGCAGGAGGTGCTCCGAAAGTACATTGACCCTGAGGAGCTTCCAGCCGCCTACGGAGGGAAGCTGACCGATCCCGATGGTGACCCCCGCTGCAGGACCAGGGTGAGTGAAGGTCTTCAGTAGAATCATAGCTGCGGCTCAGTAGCGGGCGCTTGGTGATGTAGTGCAGAAGCAGGGTCATACCCTCAGGGCCTGGTGTATTTAAACGAACAGCTTGAGTTGTTCAAAATACACAAGCTTTTCATATGAATGATAAAGACTCGTGTAAAGAGCCCCAGATCTGTGAATCTGTGTAAAAACACACCTACACTGAAGAGTGTTTGCACACGGGTCCAGACTTGCTACTGCCCAGTATCTGTGCTTAAAGTCAAAAGCATCGCAGCACTCCAGGTGTTACACAGCTGCTGAAATAGTGCAGGTTTTCTTATTAAGTTTTTCACAGATATGTGAACATATCCAAATCGTATGGCTGTGACTAGTTAATTGTGAATTTGGCAGTGGTTCCAGTTAATTAATGTCATCTGGTCTAAAAAAAATGTTGAAAAATGTTGAAGGAGATGTCCAAAATCGTCCAAAGGCCAGGCATTTTGGAGACTTTGGTATACTTCCAACTTTGTGGGAACAGTTTTGGGAAGGCCCATTTCTGTTCCAGCATGGCTAGATAGTGTGGAGGAACCTAACCACCCAAAGAGCCCTGGCCTCAGTATCAAACATCTTTTGGGTTGAATTAGAACAGAGACTGTGAGCCAAGTTCCCTCATCCAACATTAGTGTCTGATCTCTACAGGAGAGTGGAAGCTGTTAAAGCTGCAAAATGTAAATCAGCTCACAATGAAATGACAGAAGCTCCTGTAGGTTGATTTGTAGGTGTCCCAATACTGATGAACAGGTTGGACTGTAGTGCAATTTATGAATTGTATGGACATGCTGTTGACCTGTGTGCATCCTTCAGTCTTCCCCCTTTGTAACTGGATGCTGGCTCCGTCAGTTCACAGAGATTGTGCAGCGTCATGTCTCTGCTGAGGGAGTTCAGCCGTTGCTCTGCCGTTATATGCTCCGGATATGCTCCGGATATACTGGCACCCTTTAAACATTGTTTAAAACGACCACAATCAGCTCCGTCGCGCCTCAATATTCGATGTGGACTTCTGAATATTTGGACTTGGTTCTTATCTGCGCACATAACCGTTTAGATAAAGACGTGCTAACAGACATGAGGAGGGTGAAGCCGAGTTCAGTCGGTTGCTCTATTGTGCGTTATAAAGTCCAGTCAAATGATTAGAACCTTTATCGCGTCGTTCGTGTCGAGTCCACGCTGTAGTCGGGTCATAACTCTGTATCCCCGTTGCAGATATGTGGTCACAGTCTATATGACAGCGGTACAGTTAAAAGGCCGCAAAAAGTAACACAAATACCCCTCCCTTGTCTTATTGAAGTCATGTTAGGGCATAAATTAGTGGCTGGCATCACAGGACATTAGAGGAAGCTGTTGATGGACGTTCCTCCTCCCTGAAGATGCTGTAAAACAGGAAAGAATGGGGGTTAAAATAATTAATTTCCATTTTATTTGTTGTGTAAAATTTTAATTAACCTGCTGACACTGCAGCTTTATAGTCAGCACATAGTTAGATAACATAGTTAGTTAGTAGTAGTAATAGCCTCATGCTGTTTATGGCATTGTAGCTCATTCTTCTGCCCTTACCTGTCCTCTCATCATAGATACATAGGTAACAGTGCTGCCCCCTGGAGGAAAGACCTTTGTCACCCTTATCAAGCCCGACTGGACTTTTTTTTTCTTTTGGCATTACTGTATAAATGACACATTGGCATTAATCCAACAGCTTTATCTTAGAAATCAGTGTTCACTCACTCCTAGATATGTGTAGATAGATCGGATTATCGTGTTTGATTTGTAATCTATACAAGATAAACGATACGGAATGTTTTTCTGCTGTACCGTAATGCATGTCCAACACTGACCTCTGTAATGTCTTTACAACCATGTAAAGAATAAAACGGATCACACTGTGCCAGTGTTTGCCTTTGACTGTAGACCGCAGTAGGTTGGAGTCTCGTGAGATGCGAAAAATGGAAATCAGATGAAAAATGACGATAGAGACACTCATAAAGCAAAGCACGAAGGTCAAGGGTGCAGAGATGCAAGAGGGAAAAAGTGGAGAATAGAGGAAGGTGGTGGAGGAGAAAGTTACCAAATGTTACCATGGTAACCCATTCCTCAATGTGTGATGTATAAAAAAAATCCCATATCATATCAATTAATTAAAAAAGGGCGAAATACATTTATAATTTAAAGCGTTAAATAGAATTTTAGGAAGTAAGGATTTACAGTATCTCCTCTCTGGTGTTTTAGTGAATACGAGGTTCCTTGTTGGGGGGGGGGTTTGGTCCAATCTTTTTGGCGCAATCCTAATATTATTTAAATGCAGCCTCTTAAAACAGAGACACCCCTGTGTGTGTGTTATTAACTCTTTAGTTTGGTTTGCATTCACTAAGACGAAGTTCATGTAGGGTGTTACATGCCTCGTCTATAGAATCACATTCATTCGAAGGTCATCTGATCTCGTTTATTGAGCCGAGCTCAGCCTTCGTGTTCATAGAGACGACAAACCCAGCGGGTAACTGAAGGCATATCATCTTATAGGTTCTCATTTCTGTAATTTTGTTAGCCCGCAGCACACAGGACCCCAGACAAACGAGTTCGGCTTGCTTTAACCTTCAGCAAAACGAAAACATCTCCGAGCTGAAAGGTGAAAGTTGCAGGAAAAACTGCATTGCACCTCCAGGACTGAACTTAAAAACTTATCCCTTCTGTAATGGTGTGTGTGTGTGTGTGTGTGTGTGTGTGTGCGCGCACTACTGTATTTCTGTTAACCAAACAAATGCCGGTCGTACCAAACTAACCTCTCTGTCGTCTGTGTAAGTCTCATCTTCTTTCATTTTTCAATTTGTTTTGTTAAATGTGTTCAATTTAATCTCAACACATTTTTTTTTTTTTTTTACCATGATAACAGATAAATCAAGGAAGTCTGGTGCCCAAGCGGTACTATGCCCGGGACTTTATCAAGCTGCAGTACGATCACAGCGTGTCCATCGGCCGGGGCTCCTCCCATCAGATTGAGTATGAGATCCTGGCTCCGGGTTGTGTGCTCAGGTCAGCACCTATATATTCATTCATTCATTATCTTCCTCTTTATCCTCTATTAGGGTCTCGGTGGGGTTCCCCATGCCCATCCAGGGAAGAACGTTGCGGGCGCTGGGCAGATACACCCAGGACAGGGCGCCGATCCATCGCTGGGCACACACTCACTCACACAGAAACACTCTATATGGGGCAATTTGGAGAATTCTATTGACTTGATCCATGTTTTTGGACTGTGGGAGGAAACCGGAGAACCCGGAGGAAACCCACGCGGACACGGGGAGAACATGGAAACTCCACCCAGATGGGGATTCGAACCGGGAATCCCTAGCGCTGAGAGGAGAACATGCTAAACCACCGTACCGTACCGCTTTATCCTATATTAGGGTCGCGGGGGGGGGGTTCCCCATGCCCATCCAGGGGAGAACGTTTCGGGCACTGGGCAGATACACCCAGGACAGGGCGCCAATCTATCACTGGGCACACTCTACTTTATTTCAGACACACTCTACTTTATGGGGCAATTTGGAGAACTCAATCGACTTGATCCATGTTTTTTGGACTGCGGGAGGAAACCGGAGAACCCGGAGGAAACCCACGCAGACACGGGGAGAACATGGAAATTCCACCCAGATGGGGATTCGAACCGGGAATCCCTAGAGCTGTGAGGCGAAAGTGCTAAACCACTAAGCCACCGTGCCGCCGCTCCAATATATATATATATATATATATATATATATATATATATATATATATATATATATATATATATATATATATATATATAAATTTAATTATATATATATATATAAAGTAAAATTTCCAAAAGCATTAAGGCTCATGTCGTTGTCAGATGGCAGTTCTGCTGCGATGGAGGCGACGTAGGTTTTGGGGTTTTCATGAAGAAGAGGCGAGACGAGAGCATGAAGGCGGGTCAGATGCAGGAGGTCGTGGTCAGTCAACGCTACAATGCCCACCTCGTCCCCGAGGATGGATCCTTGACCTGCTCGGAGCCCGGCGTGTGTAAGTAGCCAATCAGACGCCTCGTAAATAACTAAAGATTAAAAAGATTGGAAACTTTCCATAAATTCTGTAGTTCATCTGTTTCTCTACATACTTCGGTGGCGTTCACCACTGCAAAAAAAAAAATGGTGGAACGATCTTCCCAACTCTGTCCGTAAAGCAGAATCACTAAACAGTTTTAAGAAACTACTTAAGACGCATCTCTTTAACAAATACCTGCTGTAAAAAATAATAATAAAAAAGGGGGGGCACAGCATCGAATAACATTTACATTACATTTACATTTACATTTAGTCATTTAGCAGACGCTTTTATCCAAAGCGACTTACAAATGAGAACACCACAAGTCAGAAGCCATGGAGAAAACCAACTATACTGTAAATTCATCAAACCTGATTGTTATTCGCCCCCCCCTCCCCCCTTTTTTTTTTATTTATTTTTTTATTTTTTTTATAACAGGTATTTGTTAAATAGATGCGTCTTAAGTAGTTTCTTAAAACTGTTTAGAGATTCTGCCTTACGGACAGAGTTGGGAAGATCGTTCCACCATTTTGCAGTGGTGAACGCCACGGAGTGAGAATTAGCTCCTCGGTGAGGTGGAACCGCCAGGCGGCGATCATCACTGGAGCGAAGTGAACGAGTCGAAGTGTATTTTGAAAAGATAGAGTGAAGGTAGGAGGGGGATAACAAACCTGAATAACAATCAGGTTTGATGAACTTACAGTATAGTTGGTTTTCTCCATGGCTTCTGACTTGTGGTGTTCTCATTTGTAAGTCGCTTTGGATAAAAGGGTCTGCTAAATGACTAAATGTACTTCGTTAGTCCCCTCCACTCTGTTCTCTGGTGGTCAGGTACAGAGAGCAGGCATCATTAGGGTGGTGGATGATCCTCAGCACTGCAGTGATGCTCACACGTTGACCGAGTGAAACTAGTTTACTGAAAAACGATCAGACAACCAAACGTGTCCAGCCTCCATCATCCTGTGGAGCTCTGATGAAGGATGAGAAAGATTTTAAGATTTTAAGATTTTTTTTTTTTACTTTCAGATGTTTTAAGATTTTACAACACGTACAGCGTGTTCCAATCGAAAAAAGTCAGCTTCTCAGTGGAAGTCCTGCTGCCCAGCAACGACAACCAAGCGAAGCCTGAGAGCAACGGGACGTCCGAAACACAGAAGGCAACGCAGGAAAGCCAGTAGGACGCGTGTGTGTGTGTGTGTGTGTGTGTGTGTGTGTGTGTGTTTACAGTGGCATATGAAGAAGCCTGTGACCCACAGTATTGATATGTAAAGAGATCAGAACTGTATTTTGCAAACCTGCTGCTATTGACTCGACCCGAACCCCCCCCCCCTCCACATTAAACATCATGTCATGATGTTGGGTTTGGACCGACGTTCTGTACAGAATTCTGTTCTGAAGTAGCTGCTTTGGGTACTTTATTGAGGATTATAGTTAGCAGCTACAGTCCTAAAGAAATAGTGTGCATGGAGTCGTCCTCTGTCTCCGTCTGTACCAGCTTCCACAATGGAAGCAAGTCTCGGTCAGTAGAACGTTCTCATCGCTGCATGACTGACTGAATGGGTCTCCACATGTTTGGTTTGGCAGTTTTACACCAACTCACACACCACCACCCCCCCCCAATAGCAAGCACAATTCCGTACATCCAGTTTACCCACCGGCATGTCTAAGGATGGATGCGGAATTCCTAAATCCCTGAGAAAATCCATCCACACAGGTACCAAGAGACCACGCACACGCCACACAGAGGTGGAAGCATGAACTGCGGCACCATGGTGTCGCCCAAGCATTCCATTAATACACCCAAATACGGGTGATCAAGCTTTATAATATAAGAAAGGTGAGGTGTTTAAGACTTTTGCACAGTAAAGTATATAATCACGAAAATACACGTAGGTAGTGTTAGAACTGAATATTAACATGTTTAATTAAAATGTTAATTATTTACCAGAAAGACTTTTATCTTCAATGCCATAGTATTAATAATTAAACATTTAACACTGATTTTAAAATGAACTGCTCAGAGACAGAGAAACGGGAAGCTTTCGGGACCCCAGATCTTCTCCCTTCTGTTCTGAAGTCTTCTATAATTGTTTGTAGAGGATTGACCCTTACAATGTTTTCACCTTTAAAACGGCAGGTTCTGTCTTCATAATGCTGTTTGATTGATATCTTTGCTTCTGTGGTTTATCATTAGTCAGTGTTAATAACACTCTTCCACTCAGCAGTCCAACAGTCTTTGTCTGGAAACTCAACCCAGCAACTCTTTTGCTGGGAGGTGTGAGCGCCACCCACTGGCTCTCCCACTTGCTGCCACTTACTTTTCTTTGCTCTAAAAGGATTGCAACACGGAATACATTTAAATGTTTATTTATTTTTAGCCCCAAACATCATTATAAAGGCATTTTGCATGTAATAACCAAATAATCTTAAAGATCTTTAGGTTTTTTTTTTAACCGCTCACGTGTTTGCACTAAGAATAGCTTTGACTTTATTACCATGAAGGTTGATGAAGATGTCCAGATGTTGTGTTTGGATCGATCTCAGGTCTCTGTTGTAATTGTGTGGTGCTTATGAGCACTTCTATAAAAAATAAAGTCTGTATTCAGTGTTTCCTGGATGAAACTCCGGGCCGTAGATCCGGTTCAGTGCCTTTTGACTGTAAATCTGCTGAATTGTCTTCATTGCCTGTGTGTTTATCAAACATAAAAATGATTAATTAAACCGATCATTCCATTAAACATGAGTCTTTTGTTATTTTTATACACCGTGGATTCTCTCTCACCTCAGAGATGTTAGATACCAAACCATCGCAGAGATCTGCTTGTGCTGCTACTTTATAATTCTGCTGCCTCTCACATTCCTATGTATTCATTCATTCATTCATTATCTTCTGCTTTATCCTCTATTAGGGTCGCGGTGGGGTTCCCCATGCCCATCCAGGGGAGAACGTCTAAGGCGCTGGGCAGATACACCCAGGACCGGACGCCAATCCATCGCTGGGTACACAGACACACTCTATATGGGGCAATTTAGAGAACTCAATTAACTTGATCCATGTTTTTGGACTGTGGGAGGAAACTGGAGAATCCGGAGGAAACCCACGCGGATTTCCAGATGGGGATTCGAACCGGGAATCCCCAGCGCTGAGAGGCGAACGTGCTAAACCACTAAGCCACCGTGCCGCCCTATTCCTATGTATTTTCCTACAATTTTGTATCTGACTATTGTTTACATGTCAGCACCTGTTTATTCTACTCTTCTACTCCTTTATTTACTCCATCCATCCATCATCTTCCACTTTATCCTATATTAGGGTCGTGGGGGTGGGGTTCCCCATGCCCATCCAGGGGAGAACGTCTCAGGGAACTGGGCAGATATACCCAGGACAGGGCGCCAATCCATCGCTGGGCCCTTTATTTACTTTATTGCTAAATATGTGCCTCTATCCTAAGTATATGTTCTACAGTCATTCTTAATGATACCCTACCCCACCACTTTATTAAGTACACCTGTTCATTTCTACACACACTGTTCCACTGAGCATACATATGGACCTTGTTGTTCTACAATTAAGCTACTAGCCATCAAGTTTGGTTATTTTTTATGTTTCCAATCATGTGGGAACAGTTTGGGGAAGGCCCTTTCAAGCATAAGTGTACCACGTTGCACAAAGCAAGGTCTAAAAAACCATGATGTGTTGGGTTTGATGTGAAAGAATCCAACATTCGACACATTTGGGGTCAAAAAGAATGAAGATTAAGAGCCAGAATCTCGAGTTCAGCATCGATATGATCAATTACACTAAGAACAATTAAATCTACGTATTTCGCGTGTTAGGATGTCGTATCTAAAATGAATGCGTGTAGGTTTTTGGTGGGCAACGTTTTATTATAGACGACTAAATGTCGCCATTTGCTGGATTTATCCAGTAAACACAGTTTGTACTTCAATAGACGTTGTGGTATAACTGATTAACCACTAGAGGGCGCAAATTGATCATTTAAAATCTCCTCGGCATAATGGCTCACATTCTGCAAAGCGGATAATTAAATATTGATTAAACTGTGGGAAGGATTAAACACGATACTATACACCGTACTATCCCACATAAAGTGTCACCGAGTCTCGTCCACCGCCCTAATAATTACCATAATAATAATTACTATAATAATAATTACTATAATAATAATTACTATTTTTAGGTGCTGATCATTTAGCTATAATGAGTCCCCCACTGAGTCTTGGTCCTCCCAAGGTTTCTTCCTTAAATAACAACTAAAAAGGGAGTTTTTTTCTTGCCACTGTCGCTTCGGCTCGCTCTTTGGGGGTTTAAAGGCTTTTCATTCTGTAAAGCTGCTTTGTGACAATGTACTGTTGTAAAAAGCGCGACATAAATAAATAACTTGAACTTAACTTAATAAAAAGCGAACTGAATTCGTATGTCGAGGAGCAGATGGACTAGATTCTGTAATTTTGGAATTCAAAAGTTCATCTTTCTGCTAAAACGAACCGATGGAACAGGAGGTGAGGCCAATAAAGTGGTATCTACGTCTATTAATATCATCCTGAATCGATATTGTATATTGTATAGCAATTTTTTAAATATATATAATTTTTTATATTTATATTAGGGCGGCACGGTGGCCTCTCAGCGCTAGGGATTCCCGGTTCGAATCCCCATCTGGGTGGAGTTTCCATGTTCTCCCCGTGTCCGCGTGGGTTTCCTCCGGGTTCTCCGGTTTCCTCCCACAGTCCAAAAACATGGATCAAGTCAATTGAATTCTCAAAATTGCCCCATATAGAGAGTGTCTGCGTGAGTGAGTGTGTGCCCAGCGATGGATTGGCGCCCTGTCCTGGGTCTATCTGCCCAGCGCCCGAGACGTTCTCCCCTGGATGGGCATGGGGAACCGCACCGCGACCCTAATAGAGGATAAAGCGGAAGATAATGAATGAATATTTATATTAGGGCGGCACGGTGGCCTCTCAGCGCTGGGGATTCCCGGTTCGAATCCCCATCTGGGTGGAGTTTCCATGTTCTCCCCGCGTCTGCGTGGGTTTCCTCCGGGTTCTCCGGTTTCCTCCCACAGTCCAACAACATGGATCAAGTCAATTGAATTCTCAAAATTGCCCCATATAGAGTGTGTCTGTGTGAGTGAGTGTGTGTCCAGCGATGGATTGGCGCCCTGTCCTGGGTGTATCTGCCCAGCGCCCGAAACGTTCTCCCCTGGATGGGCATGGGGACCCTCCCCCCCCCCCCCCCCCCCCACGACCCTAATAGAGGACAAAGCGGGAGATAATGAATGAATGAATGAATGAATGAATATTTATATTATAAAATATCTTCCCAGACGCACCGCACATCGAATAATAACCTACTGTACGGAACGGGGGGCTCGCCTCTGCGCGCCGAGTGACGTCCCCGCCGCTGATTCGCTGTATGTTAATGAGGGGGGCGGATTGCGGGAATGAGTAGATGACGTCAACCCCCGGAGCGGCACTCCGTTGCGCGCATAACAAACATGGCGACAGAACGGTGCGGAGGGAAGGGGAACACTCTGACCCTCATCGTGGTTCTGTGGAGCGGCGTGTGCGCGAAGGCGGCCGGCGGCGAGGGCCGGATCATCGGCATGCGGCTGGAGCGCAGCGACAAGCCGGCGTCCACCGCCGAGGACGCGGTCCTGCAGGTGACCGAGGAGAGCAACATCACGCTGAGGCTGTACGGCTGGGGCATCAGCAATGACACCTGGTCCCAGGTGAGGTTCGTGGAGTTCGGGGAGGAGAGCCAGGAGGAGGCCGACGGCTCGAACGGGACGTGCTCGGATTTCACCAAAGACATTCAGATCAAGGGGGGCATGAAGGTCAGCAGCCAGGGCACCTCGGGGCTGATGAGCATCAGGATCAAAGTGCTGCGCAAAAGCGAGGCTCAGAGGGATTACAGGCTGTGCGTCCGGAACAGCCGGGATGGCAAGTGGTACCTGCTGGGCGACGGCGACGGCTGGATCAGGGTGGTGGAGGAGAAGCGGCACCTGCTGCCTCTCTGGCTGCAGATCATCCTCATCTGCTGCCTCCTGGTCCTGTCGGGGATGTTCAGCGGCCTCAACCTGGGCCTCATGGCCCTGGACCCCATGGAGCTCCGGATCGTCCAGAGCTGCGGCACGGACAAGGAGAAGAAGTATGCCAAGAAGATCGAGCCCATCCGGCGGGAGGGCAACTATCTGCTGTGCTCGCTCCTCCTCGGGAACGTCTTGGTCAACACCACGCTCACCATCCTGCTGGACGACCTGATCGGCTCCGGCTTCGGCGCCGTGGTGGCCTCCACCATCGGGATCGTCATATTCGGGGAGATCGTCCCACAGGCGCTGTGCTCGCGCCACGGCCTGGCCGTGGGCGCCAACACCATCTTGCTCACCAAATTCTTCATGCTGTTGACCTTCCCGCTGGCCTATCCCGTCAGCAAGCTCCTGGACTGCGTCCTGGGGCAGGAAATCGGCACGGTCTACAACCGGGAGAAGCTGGTGGAGATGCTGAAGGTCACCGAACCCTACAACGACCTGGTGAAAGAGGAGCTGAACATGATCCAAGGGGCGCTGGAGCTCCGGACTAAGACGGTGGAGGACATCATGACGCCACTCAGCAACTGCTTCATGATCCACAGCGACGCCGTGCTGAACTTCAACACCATGTCGGAGATCATGGAGTGCGGCTACACGCGCATCCCCGTCTACGAGGAGGACCGCACCAACATAGTGGACATCCTGTTCGTCAAGGACCTGACCTTCGTCGACCCAAACGACTGCACCACGCTCAAGACCATCACCAAGTTCTACAATCACCCCGTCCACTTCGTGTTCCACGACACCAAGCTGGATTCCATGCTGGAGGAGTTTAAGAAAGGTTGGTTCCTGTCGGCTGGCAAGTGCGGCCTCTCTGTTGTTTTGCAGGAACATCTACTTCGGGGGTGGCGTGGGTAAATGAACAACAATCTGTAAACATCCCCATGGCAAGATGGGATTTTCGTGGCGCTGGGCGGGTGCACAACCATGCTTTCCAACAGTTTGGGGAAGGTCCTCCTTCATTCCTGTATGACTTGGCTGGGTGGGCTTGGTTTTGGGGCTCTTGACTGGCCCCCTAAACATGAGAACTAAAATGTAGCGTATGAGCCAGACCTTCTCATCCATCATCAGTGTCTGACCTTCTGGATGAATAGGCCTCGAGTCTGAAGGGTCGTGATTTAAGACTCTGAATAAGACGAAGCAGATGATGGCGAGAGTCTGAGGTGGATGTGAAGGGTGATGACACTTACAGGTGGAGTGAAGAAATGGGCTCCACCAACCTGTTCTGAGTTACACACCTAAAAAACCATTACGAAACATTAGTCTGCGGGAGAACCTACCTGATAGGACTGGCGCCAAGAGACTTAAAGAAGTAATGACACATCCCACAAAGTACACTGCATGGTCCAAATAATAAGGACACCTATAGTCACTGTTTCTCTAGGTATTTCGTCTTTCTCTAATGCATTGGGTTCTCCAATTTCCTTCCACAGTCCCAAAAACAAGGATTCAAGGTAAATTGACTGCTCTAAATTGGCCCTATATATTGTGTGCGTTTGTGTGTGTGTGTATACCCAACGGTGTATTGGCACCCTCTCCTGGGTGTATCTGCCCAGTGGCCGAAACGTTCTCCTCTGAATTGGCATGAGCCCCCCCCCCCCCCCCCCCCCCCACCCCCCCCCCCCCCCCCCACCACCACGACCCCAGTATAGGATAAAGCGCAAGATAATAGATGGATTGATGGATAATTTGTGTTTCATTATTATTGGCACGGGGCGGCACGGTGGCTTAGTGGTTTAGCACGTTCGCCTCACAGCTCTAGGGATTCCCGGTTCGAATCCCCATCTGGATGGAGTTTCCATGTTCTCCCCGTGTCCACGTGGGTTTCCTCTGGGTTCTCCAGTTTCCTCCCACAGTCCAAAAAGCATGGATGAAGTCAATTGAGTTCTCCAAATTGCCCCATAAAGTAGAGTGTGTCTGAAATAAAGTAGAGTGTGCCCAGTGATAGATTGGCGCCCTGTCCTGGGTGTATCTGCCCAGCGCCCGAAACGTTCTCCCCTGGATGGGCATGGGGAACCCCCCCCCCCCCCCCCCCCCCCCCCCCCCCCGGACCCTAATATAGGATAAAGCGGTACGGTACAGTGGTTTAGCATGTTCTCCTCTCAGCGCTAGGGACTCCCGGTTCGAATCCCCATCTGGGTGGAGTTTCCATGTTCTCCCCATGTCCGCGTCGGTTTCCTCCGGGTTCTTCGGTTTCCTCCCACAGTCCAAAAAACATGGATCAAGTCAATTGAGTTCTCCAAATTGCCCCATAACGCAGAGTGTGTCTGTGTGAGTGAGTGTGTGCCCAGCGATAGATCGGCGCCCTGTCCTGGGTGTATCTGCTCAGCGCCTGAAACGTTCTCCCCTGGATGGGCAAGGGGATAATGGATGGATGGATATTATTGGCACTGCGATACACTTTAAATTGCTGTTCATTAGAACGTTCTCCAGGTCTCGAGGTTGCAGCTTTGCAGATGTTTTCACACGTACATGCTGGTGAACGTCCCAGAGGTGTCACCGGTGTGGAGGATGTTTATTCCATCAGAACTCTATGGAGTATTACCGTTTTTCCACTCGTCCACCTCTCCAGCATCAACTGACCTTTCTTTAATTTTGAGGCGTTTATTTTTTCTAGTTCAAACGTAATATTTAAATGTTTTCTCTTGTTGGTGTGTCAGCGATAAAAATGCCGCGGTGCTCAGTTTCACACTCTGGCGTCCTTAACAAAGCCACACCTCGTTACTGTTTACTAAAGTCTGGGCTTTTCTGGACCACAGGGCTCTGTTTCAGACAGCATCCTGAGCTGTATGTGCACTATTCATACAATCATGTTCCCTGCCATGCAGTTTGGACAACCGTATACTTCCAGTGTTGTGGAAACAGTTTGGGGAAGGGCTTGTGTGTTTTTTTTTTTTTTTGGTTCAGCGTGTCTGCACATAGGTCCACGGTGTATGAAGACGTTGTTGGGTGAGGAACCGGAGAGGCCCACATAGAGCCTTGTCTTCTCACAGAGATTGTGAGCGAACATCGGTGTCAGACCTCAGAAACCGTACTGGGTGAATGGGTTTCCACACCAGGGAGTAATGCAGAAAGCCTTTACAGATGAGTGGATGGCTTAAAAAAGACGGGATAGGACAGGAAAGGGGCGGCACGGTGGCTTAGTGGTTAGCACGTTCGCCTCTCAGCGCTAGGGCTTCCCGGTTCGAATCCCTATCTGGGTGGAGTTTCCATGTTCTCCCCGTGTCCGCGTGGGTTTCCTCCGGGTTCTCCGGTTTCCTCCCACAGTCCAAAAACATGGATCAAGTCAATTGAATTCTCCAAATTGCCCCATATTGAGTGTGTCTGTGTGAGTGAGTGTGTGCCCAGCGATGGATTGGCGCCCTGTCCTGGGACTATCTGCCCAGCGCCCGAAACGTTCTCCCCTGGATGGGCATGGGGAACCCCACCGCGACCCTAATAGAGGATAATGCGGGAGATAATGAATGAATAATGAAAGGAATGGGATGTAGGTGTCCTATATAATCCAACCTGGTGTGGACAATGATGCACTTTGAGACACAAGGACTCGCTTTGTACTCTCATTTCTGAAAGTGTGTGTGTGTGTGTTTGTGTGTGTGTGTGTGTGTGTGTGTGTGTATATGTGTGTGTATATAAAGTCACTGTCTATGGTGCTACTATAAGGACAGTTCCACACGATCAGGGAGTCAAACCCTCAGACAGAATCTAATCTAATCTGATCCAGTTACGTTAAGCTGATTACGTCGCGCTCACCGTGCGTCCGTGGATGTTTGCTAACAAAGATTTGCAAACGCGTAAATTTCGCTCGTCACTGCACATCACTCGGTCAACATCCAAACAGGAAAAGGCAGCCGTTACGTAAGAGACGGACCTCCAGCGCCAGAAAGAGAAAACTGTCGATGCAGCGCTTTGAGACAAACGAACACACTGTTCTACAAAAGAACCAGATGCGACGCGAGCCAACGTGCGCGTGAACCTCGGGGAACGGTTCCGTCCACCGAGTCAGGACCGTGCGTGAGCCGTGATGCCTTCAGCTTCACGGACTCATTAAGCCATGAAACACCCATGGCTCCTGCACCACGGCAGGCCGAACGTTGTTCTGATGATTCCCCGACGGCAGAATCCTCGGCAAGCTCGCATGGCGGTTTGGGTCGAGTCAGACAGACGGGACATGGAGAGAGAGAGAGAGTTCTGTCTCGCGGGATCGGTACAGCAGGAGAACCGCTCTCCTGGTCATGTAGGACATATGCTTGTAGGTGTCCTCAGTTTAGTGACAGTAATCAGCTGACCGTGTGTTTTTAAAATACAGACACTTTATTACACTGCGGTGTTTCTCATAGTTTTATAATGATGCAGTTCTACTGCAGTTCACCCAACAGCCTGATGATTGTCAGTCAGTCATCCTTATTACACACACACACACACACACGTTTGATGGTATAAGGTTGACTGAATGGTTTGGTCTTACAGACAGACTTTTGTTGCTAAGTGGATTTTTTTTGGCCGTCATGTAATAAGCCTCTCAGGTAATAGGATCTGTGTGTGTGTGTGTGTGTGTGTGTGTGTGTGTTTGTCTTTGCGCAGTATGTTTTTAACATGCGTGTCCTGTAGCTCTTTGCTGACAGTACAGATGGTAAGAGGTTCAGACAATGTTGGAACAGTTTATTTTCAAGAACCAAAAGAGAAAGATGGACACATGTCTAAACAAGTAGTGCCCTACTGATTTGACCATGACTTCTACGGCCAACAACTGTGACGGGTCAATCTCTCTCTCTCTCTCTCGCATTCTGTCACCATACACATGATGTCCTACAGCAAATAACATCCTCGTAATAAACCCTGCAGTTTGCAGTCCAACCATTTAATGACTAAATAAGTGTGCCTCGATTATTATTATTTTTTGGTCCATGCTGTGCAATCTTAGCCTCAGAACCCAATGTGTGTTGGACAGCGTTCACACTGTCTCATAAATTCATTCATTCATTATCTCCCGCTTTATCCTCTATTTGGGTCGCGGTGGGGTTCCCCATGCCCATCCAGGGGAGAGCGTCTCGGGCGCTGGGCAGATAGACCCAGGACAGGGCGCCAATTGTCTCATAAATATGGAACAATTTTTAACGTCTCTCTCTTTGAAATGTCAGGATGATTTAAATTGACTTTGGCTCGTCTATAATCCAACATTTATTAAAATCCCTACTCAGTTACACTTGCTGTTCCTTAATATTTGAGGGTCACATGGGAGGGTGGATGTCAGTGCCTCTCTGAGGATTGTTCACTAAACAATGAGGACTATATTTTCCTGGAACGATGCACTATCGTGGGGTTAATCGAGAGACTCATATTTTCATTCCTTTTCAGCGTAAGTGCTCCTCTTTTCCCAGAACGATAAGATCAGCAGCTAATTGCGCTGCGCATTTTTTGATTTATAAATATATGTATAATTTTATATCTGTGTGAAGTTCCTGTGTATCACTATTGTGAATTGTTCCCCATTTCCCAAGTTTCCTCTCCGGGATAAGCAAAGCCCATCTGCATGTTTTATAATTACTGAGAAATCTGAACATCTCGGTATGAAAACATGAGGGATTTTAATCTCTGCGACTCGGTTCTGTGGCCCTCTTTCTGTCTGTATCGGTCATGTGGCAGTCACACGCCAGAACCCTTCAATTCTTAAAGACCGGGGACTTGCTTTCTTTTTTTTTTTCTGTTTCAAGTAAGTTATAGTTGAATACCGCCTATGACCTTTAGTTGGAGCTGTGGTCTCCATGTGGGGTCATTATTAAATATTAAAATGTGGCCTTTAGGTGAGAAAGCAGCTGATTATCTTATTCGGTTTGATTTCTTTCATATCGCTATATGACGTCCGTATTATAATGCAGGTGCCGGAGACCGTTCTGCCTCGGTTCCGTTTGAGAACCATTCTGCGTTGGTACGGCTTCCTGAACTAAACGTGACGTTATGAAAGTTGGAGTTGTGTCTGAGGGCGGGGTCACAGGAGGATGAGATGGAGTTTTATGCAGCATTCGCTGGTTTTGCTGATCTGTTTAAGAACCTACACCCCGCAGCTGCTCTTGCACATGTTTTAATGGATGTTGCCATGGAGAGTGTCGTAATCGTGGAGGCTGTAATCACAGACGTCGTAATCAAGGGCGTTAAGTGTTTTAATCGCCGTCATTTCATTTAAGGACTCTTTAATCAGAGATTTAAAAAATATACATTTTTATTCCAGACGTGGTATTTGACGATGTCCTAAATGTTATTAAGTTTTTATTATAATAATAGTTATTAATTTAATTGTTGGGCAGGTGGCTTAGTGGTTTAGCACGTTCGCCTCTCAGCACTAGGGATTCTCGGTTCGAATCCCCATCTGGGTGGAGTTTCCATGTCCTCCCCGTGTCCGCCTGGGTTTCCTCCGGGTTCTCGGGTTTACTCCCACAGTCCGAAAACATGGATCAAGTCAATTGAGTTCTCCAAATTACCCCATAGAGTGTGTTTGTGTGTGTGTGTGAGTGTGTGCCCAGCGATAGATTGGCACACTGTCCTGGGTGTATCTGCCCAGCGCCCGAAACGTTCTCCCCTGGATGGGCATGGGGAACCCCACCCCCACCCCCCCAACCCTAATAGAGGATAAAGCGGGAGATGATGAATGAATGAATGAATTGAATTGTTTGAGATCTAGAATGCAGGGGAGGCACGGTGGCTTAGTGGTTAGCATGTTCTCCTCTCAGTGCCGGGGATTCCAGGTTCAAATCCCAAACTGGGTGACGTTTACATGTGGCTTTTTTTTTAATCCAGCATGTTTAATTTGCAGTATTTTTTGTTTTTCGGCTCACTACTGGAGATCCTCACCTTCTTCCACCTCGCGCATGTCAGTGGAACTACATTACAGTCACATGATGGAACCACTAAAGAGGAATTAAATGGGCAGAGAATTCAATAAACATGATGCGTAATATTAACGGGAGTCTAAACCGTTGTTTACGTCTGAGTAAAGAAAACGGGAAGCGAGAATGAGCGAGAACGGACATCTTAATCCAGATTAAATTAGCATTACAGTAATAGTACTACACGTAATTCCTCTTGTGCATGAGGGAGATTAGAGCTTCAGATTTATAAACAGTGGTTGAGGGAGTTTTTTTTTTTTTCCATCTGTGACGGATGGACTAACAAAATTTAATATTTTATATAAAATTTAATATAAAACGCCAAAAAATTCCGAACGTGTCCGATTCCTCGGCCCTCGCTTGGTATAAACGCTGCCACGGCCGCTCTGATGGGAGAGCACGCGCATTCTCACGCGCACAGGGTTCCTCCAGGCCAATTTGTGCTGACTCATCTCGGCCACGCCGCTTCCTCTTTATGTACACGGCGCTTCAGAGGAACCCGGCTGGCTTCGAAAGGCACGTTGTAAATCCCCGCACACTCGGCGCTAGACTAAACGTCGTCCAGGAATAAAGAAGCATTTCATATTTCAGACCTCGGTCTGTCAGCCCTGAACGCAGATCCCTGACGTGGCAGCACACTTCCTGCGCCGAGGAACCGTTCCCACATCCCTTTTCGCCGCCTCGGCACGCCTGCAGCGACGCTGCGATGCCTCGGCCCAGTCCGGCAGATAAAGTACACAAACAAAAATCCTGCACCATCAACAGCAACGTCGAGAGTTTCGCAAGAGCCGGCTCGTCTTTCCTGCCGGCAGGCCGCGAGCGGGGTCAGCGGTCGAGTTAGCTGGCCACTGTGAGAGTTTAATAGGTGACTGCATTCTTACAGCAGCCATCAAAACAGAACCTCGCATAACCGAAGAAACGGTCAGGATTTCCAGACATCTGAAATGAATTAGAACAGCGATTGTGAGTCAAGCGCTTACATCCATAAGCAAAAAGAATTCTCCAAGGTGAGGCAAAAGCATCGAGACAGACCTCTTAGTCACAGAATTCAGGCTTTTTACTTGAATCCAAGTTTCATTGGTGTAAAAATTCAAGTATGTAGTACGTAACTGTCTGAATCTTACTTTGTGGAAGCAGTTTGGGGAAGGCCCTCTCCTCTCCCAGCATGATTCTGCCCTACTGCACAAAGCAGGGTCCATCAAATCATTTAGGTGAGTATGGTGTGGAACAACCGCTGATGTTCCCAACCACGACACCTTCAATACCCAAACGACTGTTGATGTTCTTCAACACCCAAACGACTTTTAACCCCGAACTGCATTAATTGCACATAGATACACCACTCACTTTAATCATAACTTTTTAAATTTTTAGTTTAAATCCGTTACAGTGCCATATTTGTAAAGTTTCTCTTTTTTAAAATTTAAATGCACATTGTAAATACATATTTTATTTTATTCTATTTTACTTATCCTTTTGAATAACTCATTCATTCATTATCTCCCGCTTTATCCTCTAGTAGGGTCGCGGTGGGGTTCCCCATGCCCATCCAGGGGAGAACGTCTCAGGCGCTGGGCAGATAGACCCAGGACAGGGCGCCAATCCATCGCTGGGCACACACTCACTCACTCACACAGACACACTCTATATGGGGCAATTTTGAGAATTCAATTGACTTGATCCATGTTTTTGGACTGTGGAAGGAAACCGGAGAACCCGGAGGAAACCCAAACGGACACGGGGAGAACATGGAAACTCCACCCAGATGGGGATTCGAACCGGGAATCCCTAGCGCTGAGAGGAGAACGTGCTGAACCACTAAGCCGCCCTTTTGAATAACTGTAATTCCAAATTTTTAACTTCATGTGGAGATGTCAGAACGCATGTGACTAATAAACCTGATTTGATTTTGATTTTGATTTGATGTTGGGTGAGAGGACCAGACCAAACTCTCTAATGGATTAAGAGTCCAAAATCTTGTAGAAAGTCTTTCCAGAATGGTGCAGGCTCTTATAGCTGCAGCGAGGGAAATATCTTATGATGGGATGTAATTACATGCTGTAGGTGTAATGTGAATGTGCAGCAGTGTTGGTGCCCTCTATAGTCTGGTGAGGTTTTTTTTGGTGATTCTTTGTTCTTGTCTTTAGGAAAGTCCCATCTCGCCATCGTGCAGAAGGTCAACAACGAAGGAGAGGGCGATCCGTTCTATGAAGTTTTGGGCCTGGTGACGCTGGAGGACGTGATCGAGGAGATCATCAAATCCGAGATTCTGGATGAATCGGATCTTTATAGTAGGTTCTCGATGGCAGTGAGCTTTACGTCGCCTGGATGTACCGTGCTTCTCATGAATGAATCTGATGGATTCCACGGTTTTTGGTCCCTCTAGCTGACAATCGGACCAGAAAGAAGGTGGCCCCCAACAAGAACAAGAGGGACTTTTCTGCCTTCAAACACGAAAGCGAATCCAAAGTCAAGATCTCACCTCAGCTGCTGCTGGCTGCCCACCGCTTCCTCGCCACAGGTAATTTCATTGTGTGCAACAACCACAATGTGGCTCGCATTGAAACCAATTCTAAAAAAAAAAAAACAGGAGTCAATTGAGTTTTAAGAGTAGTAGGTTACTTTTTTTCACCTTTGAAATGCCAACACACCACCACGCCACACTATAAACCATCCACCACCTAAATAGTACCTGCTCTGTGGGGGGTCCTGACCATCAGAGAACAGAGTGAAGAGGACTAACAGAGTATGTAGAGGAACCGATGGACTACAGAATGAATCTATAGAACTACAAAAAGCTGAGAGTAGAAATGGGAGTAAAATCTAAAAAATAGTTTCCCAACGAGGCCTGATTCCTGCTGAATGGTGGTACTTGTGTGTGTGCGCCGCTGATGAGGTTGTTTCCTACAGCGGACCCTGCTGAGGTTTACATGGTTAGTGGGTTGCTGGTGGTAACAAGCTCCCTCTATTAGATGGAGTCATAGGGCTAAGAAAAACGGCCCGGCACAGGGAAGTGGGAGCCAGTGTGGGTGAAAATGGATGTCTATGTGGTCTGGGGGGTGGGGGGGGGTGAAGTCAGCGTCCCAATTTGCTTTTCCGTAGGTGTGGAGCGAACAGAGCAGTGCTTAATGCGACTGTAGTAGGCGTGGTCATTTTTTATTCTTGTTTTGGTTGAAATTATAGTGTTGCTTTAATTTGTAGAGCAGCAAACTGATGATGATGATGATGATGATGATGATGATGGAGCCCGTACTGTATTTTGGGTGAAATCAATGCAGAGACTTAAGAATGAGTAATTAGGATGAGCACACTTGGCTCATTATTGCACATGCTCATGGTGTGGCGTGCAGATCTGACTAATTCCAGATGCTTTTTTTGGTAACTAAGCATTAGTGTGACGACACAGCAACTGAATCACATTTCCTCACATCAGCTGTGGGCAAGATAAACAGAAAACCAGAAATGGCTTGTAATGCAACACATTGTCTTGAGTAACCTTTTTAAAAATGTGCCATCATTGGGATTAAGATTTAGCGTCGGGTCCTTTTTTTAATTTAAGTCTTTTATTTCTCATAGTTGTTCTCTTTAGTACATGCGTGTCTCATGTTTTGTGTTGCTACGTCCCTGGAGGTTAATTAAAGGCCTGTTTTGTTGAATTATATGCTGTTAGTAGACATTATTAATACGTTCTTCTGCAACACTCCTCTAAGTGTAATGAGTAGAGGTCCTAATACTTTTGCCCGGACTCTAACAGGGGGGTGATTTTTTTTATTTGATTTTTTTTATTTAAGATTTATGAGACGTACAGTATCTCTACAAAATATCTCCAATATAATATAGGTGGCACGGTGGCTTAGTGGTTTAGCATGTTCGCCTCTCGGCACTAGGGATTCCCGGTTCGAATCCCCATCTGGGTGGAGTTTCCATGTTCTCCCCGTGTCTGCGTGGGTTTCCTCCGGGTTCTCCGGTTTCCTTCCACAGTCCAAAAACATGGATCAAGTCAATTGAATTCTCAAAATTGCCCCATATAGAGTGTGTATGTGTGAGTGAGTGTGTGTCCAGCGATGGATTGGCGCCCTGTCCTAGGTGTATCTGCCCAGCGCCCGAGACGTTCTCCCCTGGATGGGCATGGGGAACCCCACCGCGACCCTACTAGAGGATAAAGCGGGAGATAATGAATGAATGAATAATATAATATAATAATTAGGGACATATATAACATAAGGGACAAAAAGTATTGGGACGGCTACAAAGAGTGTTTTACATTTTTATTCCATCCCCATGTTGTCGTGTCATTTAGTCCCACATAGAACCTTCATTTTCCATATTTCGTTGCTTCAGGTGCAGTTAAGTGGATCCTCATCTGAATTCAGACTGCTGAGGACTCTGCTGAGTGTTATTACTTTGCTATATGTCGCATACACATGAAGGACGCTTGAGCATCCTCCTCTATCTCCTACGGTTCCTAACTCTTGGTTCCGCTGTCTGCTTTTTCCAGAAGTGGATCTGTTCTGCCAGTCTCAGATTTCGGAGAAGATCCTCCTGAGGATCCTGAAGCACCCTGATGTGATCCAGGAGATTAAGTTCAACGAGAACGACAAGCGCTCGCCTCAGCACTACCTCTACCAGCGAGCCAAAGCCGTGGACTTCTTCATCCTCATCCTGCAGGTAGGAACCATCCCACACGCATGCGCCGGGCCTTTAAACGCAGACGGTTCTCGCTCGCTATAATAGCATTTGGTAGCTGAAAGCTCTTCGTGGATTGTACTGACCTCTGAGCTCATGTGACCTGGTGACCGCTGTAGTGTTTGGGTCTGGGACATGTGTGACATGATGTTTAAACATGAGTTCAGCTGGAATCAGCAGGTGTGGATGAGCTCTCTCGCTTGCCCCGACTCTCTCGGGGGACGGGATTAGAAGGCAGAGCGATGGGTTAGCGTTACACTCAGCGGGCGGATGGAACCATATTGAGCTTGTTCTTAATCAGCAGTTGGAACTAACATATGGGGGAACTCAAACCCCTGTGTTCTCGCTACTATCATTTGGAGACTCCACTCCACGAGTTAAACTGTTTACACCCCTCCTTCTGAAGGGTGTGGTGTGAGGACCTGAGCTCTAGTGACCTGATGGTAATATGACAGCAGACATATAATCATGCTTCTAAATTTGTGACCCCATGATGTATCTGAACTTTCTGCAGAATGTATTTTGGGACGCTGACGATCATATATAGAATTTACTGCTGTATACTTCAACTAGACAATCAATCAGTCTTAAAGCATTTAGTGGAAAGTGTACAAAATTAGGAATGGGGTTAGAATGGGGACATGGTGGTGGCTGTGTAAAATCAACCACCTTACCATAAACTGTTTACCTATAACTTCATGAAAACAGTTTGGGGAAGGCCCTTATATGTTGCAGCATGACTATGAGTCGTGTTCACCAGGCAAGATTCATAAACCGATGTCGGATGAGTTTGGCGTGAAGGAAACTGTTTGATCCACAAAGGACCTTGACTTTAAACTTTTCCAGCATTTTTGAGATGAACTGGAATGTAGACTGCAGGGCTGATAAATGACCAAATGTAACGTATGCTTCCAACTTCTTGGAAACAGTTTGGGGAAGGCCGTTTTCGGCTGCAGCATGGCCGTGCCCCAGTGCACAGAGCGGGTTAAGGGTTTGGTGGATGGTCAAGCAGTGGAAAGAAGGTTTAAAGACTTTTTAACTGTTCTTTTATCTTTTAACTGTATATTAGTTACTGTGTGTTTATGCTTACAGAAAAACAACTTCAACCTCTGCACTGTGTTTAAAAACTTGAAGAACAAACTGTGTTCTACCTGTAGATCTCTGAGAGAGGGGGGGGGGGAGAAATTTGCATAGATTGTGTTGCATTTGTGTGACATTTGCATAAGTTATTAAAGCCTTTACGATTCCAACATCCAGCCGTTTCAGTCACGTGAGCGGCTCCAATTAACGCGTTTCTAACAGCAGCCCCATAAACGTTCGTACCATTGTGTTCCTGTTTCCGGTTTGTGTGAGTCCTCGTTGCGCAAATAAGCCGTTTTGTAAAGCTCATCGCGGCCCCATCCCTCACACACACACACACACACACACACACACACGTGCAAACACAATCACACAGTGTGCAACAGCTGTTATGTCAACGCTGACTAAAACACCCATAAGCCCCCAAACAAGCCCTAGTCCCCCTCTCCGCTGACTTAGTGGTTTGCCCTCGACTAAAAATTACAGGCCTGTGAAACGGGACGTTTCATTTCGACTCGGGACTCATGGGGGCTGTGTTTACATGCACACATTCCTAGATGAGAGGACCCACAACAGAACATTTGTCACAATCGGGCGAAATCCCACCGCCGTGAAGCTGGTTAATGTCCAAACTGGTCCGCTGGGAGGCGGGGTGGGGGAGGGGGGAGTCACGGGCGTACGTGAGGAACATGATTGTTCTTGTGTGACCGAGTGATCTTTGAACTTGTAAAGTCCAATCCGCCGTATTAATCTGTCTTGAGTCTGTGTATCATTTGCTCCTCCGTGCGGCGGTGAGCTCGACGTGGGGGTCGCACGTTCAGGGGGATTTATTCTGTTAAAAAAAAAAGAGAAAATCATTAAAAAAAAAAAAATTTTTTTAAGAATTCAGATGACAAGATGATTTATTTTTAGTGTTTATGAAAATAATTTGTCTTATTAAAGTGACCTAGTTTTGTATTTCTGGGGTGTTTATTTTTATTTTATGTAGATATGACGTGGTAATGATGGCATGTAGGTCTTAAGACCTGCCGTCGGTTCCATTGGGAACTTTTTGGCAACCGGTTTCCTGTTCCGGCGTTCATATGAAGGTTATAAAGAGGTGTTAAAAAGGCACAGCGATCACCGTCACCGTTTTAAAACACGTCCCAAGTCTTGATTTGTTTATCTCTGCGAGCGCCTGGACAAACTCCTCAGACAACTTCCTTCAGCAGCTTCCTTTCGCTCGTCTGGCCGACTGTCCCTGCCTGCGCCGTCTCGTCGAAACCCCTTCCAAAAGCCTAAATGAACTTTGGAACAGCAGGAGAAAAGTGATCCAAGCACCATCTATTTTTGGCCGTGCTGATTTTAATACTTCCTCCGACAGTTCTTCCGGCATGCTGCGTGAGGCAGAGTGCATTGGGGTGCTGAGGGTGGTCAATAACCTGCCGCGAAACCCGCGGCCGGTCCGTTTCTTTGCTGTTTGAAGGCGCCGTCGTGTGTGAGAGGGAAAGAAAGGGAAAAAAAAAACCCAGAACACTAAAAATAACAGTCGAAACACAAAGTTAGGGATGTGACCTCATTATTGATTTGAAGAACAGGAGGAGGATCGAGATTAAAGGACAGCGTGAGGGGCGGGTGGGGGATGAGTGGAGCATTGAGGTGCAAGGCAGCAGCAGTCCACAGCGGTGCTTCTTGGGAGTTTTAATAAGCTGTACGCTGACCTTTACTGACATTTAAAGAGGCAGAAGGAGACTGAATGGCACTTTGTGTCTTGGACTAATTGCCCCCTTTAATACAGCAGAGAGATACCATACAGACACTATATGACCATAAATGTGTAGACACCCCTTTTCAGTATTAATGAACCTGAAGTAGCAGTGACGTGAACGATAACGCGTGCTGTTAGGGACTTGCGAATTTGGGTCTGAGAAAACTTGACTGACTCGTACGGCGCTCTGACCTCAAACTCACGCAACACCTTTGGGATGAAATGGAATGGCGACTGTGAGCCAACTCTTTCATCCGACTCCTCAAATCTTAATGAAAGCCTTGCTTGTAAAGTGGAAAGCCGTGTGAGGGAGGTATTTAGAATAGAATTTTATCTGTTAAGTATAGGTTAATGCCCGGGGGGGGGGGGGGGATGGGGGTGAAATGGGAGAGCGAGTGCTGTGTGGTAACCACAGATTTAGTTGTATTTTAACGCCTTTGTTATCTTTTTCTCTGCTACAGAACGTGTTTGTAGTGAAAATAAACTTGTTGCGCTGTAGTGCTTATTAAGACAATGGGACTTTGTGTACTCATTCTCTCTCTCTCTCTCTCTCTCTCTCTGGTGAGTGTGGTGGTGTGGGGGTGGGATCAGTGTAGATTCAGTCAGGATTAGCTGTGCTATGATGATACTGCAGTTCTCACATTTCTGACTAAAGCACTTGTCTCTCGGTCAAATGATCTCTCTCTCTGTTTCACACTTCCTTAAACACAGAGTCATCAGAACTAAATCAAGTCTCCACGTCTATGATTCCACTATAAATCTGTCCAAACCATCAAATCTGTAACACTACAATAGCATTTGTAATATTAATTTAGTAAATAATCTACGGCTTAATAATAAACATCACTTTCTGTAGTTATATCACGGATGGGGATGGAGATGTTTTGTGCAGTTTGGTATGTTCTGCCTTGGTTGATGTGGAATCCCTGCATTCCAACAACATGCCAGTCGATGCATTGTCCTTTCACTAGCTTCTTTTTCAGTATGTGTAATGTTCTGTGATCTCCGGTGCTCAGTTCACGGTCTATTCTGGCCGCTCACCCCGGATTAACTCTAAACTCGCCACAAGCCGTGGCAGGATAAAGCTATTACCGGAAATGCATTTCAATTTAGACTTCGGTTTACACTCAGCAAGTCTTCTCTATCAAATGACCGTAACAGTCAGGGAAAGAAAAGACTTTCATACACTTGCACTAAAACACTGGTTCTTATAAAAAAATAGGGTCTGTGAAGGTCCCACTATTCTCAGAAGTCTGAAAAAGCTTTTCTATTCTGATCAAAGTAGTCAGTCCTATTGCACCAGCTGTCAAAATCAAGCACCTCGCCATGTATTTTGGACAATTGTATGCTTTTATCTTCTTGGAAACAGTTTGTAGAAGGCACTTTTGTCCCTGGGCACTAAAGAAGTTCCATAAAGAATTTGATATGGAAGAGCTCGACTCAACCCTCAACCCTGCCCAACACCTTGGCATAAAATAGAACAGAGATTTTCCTCTGAACCTAAATCAGTGTCTGACATCACACATGCTCGTCTGGATGTATTGTTTTATTTGCATGCCAACTTTGAATGTAAAAAGGTTGAATCTCAAATGATGTCTTTTATTTATTTAGCACGTTCGTATATAAACATTATTATACGACCTGTAATCACGGAGCAGTTTTTCCTGTTCGTGTTTATAAAGCTTCCTGAGAGTAGATACAAATGCAAAACATGGTGATGGAATAATAATACCATATCATTCTGTAATCTAGCATTAGGTAAAGGATGGTGGGAGCCTCGCTCTCCTATAGACAACAAAATAACACAATGATCGTAATGACATGGAGGCTTGTAATCGGTGTGTTTGCAGGGCCGCGTGGAGGTGGAGGCGGGTAATGAGAATATGAAGTTTGAGTCAGGCCCCTTCTCCTACTACGGCGTCATGGCACTAAGTGCCCCGACGCTAGGTAAGACCGACGACCACAACACTTACACACACACACAAAGGTGGTTGTGCACTGGCATTTTAATGGGCCTTGGTTCACAAAAAGACGACGACCCCCTTTATCCACCCGGTACAGGTCACCTCCATACAACATAGTTCCACATAGATGCACTTTGTAGGTTTATAATTACAAAAAAATTAATAATACTACTGTGTAGCTGGTTCCTCCTTAACTACCGATTTGTGTGTTCTCTCATTTGTGAGTCACTTTGAATAAGAGCTTTTGCTAAACGACCAAATGTAAACGTACAAAATATTTTCATCTAATTTCACTCTTTTCCTGGTCAGTACCACCACAAATCAGGTATTATTGGGGAGGTGGATGTTTCTCAGCACTGCAGTGACGCTGATGTGGTGGTGGTGGCGGCGGCGTGTCGGTGCGTGTTTAGCCTTGACGTTTGGTGCAGGCCCAGCAGTGCTGGATTTTTTAAGACACTTTAGGGACACTGCTGGAATGATAAGAATCCACCAACTAAAAATGTCTAGTCCCAGCATCCTGTAAGCAGCATCCTGTGAGCGCTGATGAAGGATTAGTTATGTTTTATACATAACACGAGCTTCAGTTCACCCGTCTACATGTGGAAAACAAGATTACGTGTTTCGTCTTCATTGACCTCATGACACTTTTGTTTTCTTCTTGTTATTTACAATAGAATTATTTAAATAGATGGCTGATGACAGTATATGATTTATAAAGATGGCATCAAGCTGATGACCCATTGTATGGCTTTTATGTTCAAGCTCTTAAGCCTGGCTGCCACAGAACATGCCTTTAGTGAAATCAGTGATTTTCACTCGGAATTAATTAGCTGAGAGAGTATTAAGTGATTTTTCACGATGACATGTGAGAATTTTAGAAACAAGAACCTAAAGCAGTAATTTTCTGAGGTAATCCGTGGTGTGATTGTCTTTAAAGCCAGCCGTCCTCACATCATGGGAAAAAAAAAAGCGGGAATCGGAGCTGAATTTTCCATGGTGCGTCACCGCCACCTGCTGGTTAAACCGGGCATTGCTGTTCCATCCTCAGCTCAACCCTATGGGAAATTAATAGGTTCCTGTTGGGTTCTGTTGGGTTCTCCTGTGTCTAAATTCTCGCGAACTCATTCGTGTCAATACCAAATGTTTTCCATCTTCTCATCTGTACAACTGTCCTTCTCTCCATCGTCCTCGTCCTTCCTCCAGGGAAAGTTCCTCATCGTCGTCACCTCTCTCTAATGAGGTGTTCCCTCCGCTCTCGTTTTCCAGGTATCTGCCAGCATGTCGGCTACTTTAACCCCACACTGGGATCATACGCACTAGCAATATGCCTGTTGCATCTGTTTGGTCTTTTTGTAATGAATTATTAAAGCAGCGCTTTAGAAGTGAGTCGTCATTTAATCTTTAATAATGACTTCATTAGGACCACATTCAGAAAACACTGGGACCACAGTGCAATCAGACCAAGTTCCGGCCCATATTAGGGTTTTATTCTGTAAAAAAGTACCCAGTTATATATCATGGAGAACAAGCCAAATTTTTCATTTCTGCCTTATAAGATTCCCCAAGGGTTAATAACTAGACCTCAGTGTCACTATATTTATATATATATATATATATAGTATATATATATATATATATAGTGGACAAGAACTTTTATGTTCCATAAAAGGAAATAAAAATCAATTACAGGTTGCCGTTTAATTGTCCGCCAGTAGAGGGAGCTCTCGCAAAGATAAAGCAGTGCCTGTTTTACCTTGGGTACCAGTCTCTGCGGGTTTTTAAATCACTGAAGACGCTTTATACAAAAGAAAATAACCAATGACGTTAGGTGCAGATCGATTTATGTACTTACATCAGTTCCATTTGCTATAAAGATGAACCTTGTGGTTCTGCAGTTCTGTTCTGTAGTCCAACTGTTTCTCTACATACTTTGTTAGTTGGAATTTTGGGGTGTAACATGCACTTCTGTACAGTTAACCAAGAACTATGCACCCTGCAGGAGGATTCACTGCCTTCTACTGATCCAGCATGTTGTCGGTTTCGGTGTGTGTGTGTGTGTGTGTGTTCTATTTCAGTTCTGATCTGCATGTGTTTTGTACACAGACTCGTGATCCTCCAAGATCTTTGAATCCTCTGTGTTTGATTTTATGATGAATGTATTCCAGTGATTAGTAACAGACGTTGTGATGTCACAGTGCACCCGTCGTGAAGGACCTATTATTTTAGCTTTCATAAATACAAATACTGTGTGTGTGTGTGTGTGTGTGTGTGTGTGTGTGTTTCAGAGTTCCGCTCGCCGTCTCACATTAGTGGTCTGAACCGTTCAGCATCTCTGAACTACACGGACCGTTCGGAGTCCCAGTCGATCGGCGGTAGCACCACACAGCTCAACAACTCGCCATCGTTACAGTACATCCCTGACTTCAACGTGCGCGCACTCACAGACCTGCAGATCGTCAAGGTGAATACACACAGGTTTCATTCCCGGAGTTTCCTCCCATTGTTCATTATATCATCTATATATCTAACATACAGATGGGTCTTTGTAGTTCTGCAGTTAGATTCTGTAGTCCATCTGTTTTTCTACAGTTTCTAAATTTCTATGAGTTTGTATTTGTAGTGTAGAATCGATGAGACACCATTAAAGTGGCCGGTGGTGTCTAAACTCATGATAATGTTGATGTCAACAGTCAGGTCTGTCTCCTCGCAGATCACTCGAGCGCAGTATCAGAACGGCCTCGTAGCCTCTCGGATGGACTCCTCTCCTCAGTCGCCAGACAGTGGGACCCTCCGCATAGAGAACAGCACCCCTGCCCTTTCACAGTCCCCCTCGGATAACACGCTCACCCTCCCCCTGACGGACACCCCGCCGGACGAGCGCACTTCCCTCCTTAACGAGCAGAACTGCCTGCCACCCCGTCAGACCAATCACAGCACGCACAATGAGATCTGACGGGCGGGTTTTTTTTTTTTTTACTTTAGAACTCACAACTTAACAACTTAATATGTAATGAAGACACTTTGTCCCGACAGGACGGAACCTGCTCACATCACCAAACGTGGAGCTTTCTAAACGCACCATCTGAAAACGCAACTCGAACCTTTCGCGTGGGAGTGCACTGAGAGAAGCATTGACATTGTCTCCGTCTTTGGACGTCCGAACGAGAACGAGTTGTGGGCGTAGTGAAGGGTTTTGTGGAGTCATAACGGGTTTGGGTCGACAGGAAACATGGTGGGTTTAACAGGACCGTTTTAACAATTTCTTGATTGGAATGATCAACTGCAACTCTACTGCAAAGTGTCCGATTTAAATGACTCGTCATTGCTTTTGGGATTAGCAAAGTTTTTTTTTTTTTTTTTTTTTTTTTTTTAACCAGCTGGGGGATAATTTAAAGTGACGTTAATATTACCTCCTGAGCTCATTGCTCGTAGTCAAGCCAAGTTCCCTTGCCAGACAGTGATGCCCAGGTTTTAAACACAATCAGTGTGTGATTCTCCTGTGCAGCTAGTATTAAGCAACTTACAATATCACCAATTATTAAATAATGCCATTATTAAACCACACTAGTGAACAACACTGATTTAATTTAAAAATAATAACCATTATGGTTACACAACTCAGTATCCAATTAATTATGGTTCATTTTTTTTTTACCTTGGCTAAAATTCAGTACACGCATGATTGGACCGAGGGAGTGTCCTCCCCAAACACAATTGTGGGCATTTTATAGACTAGATTTTTTTTTTTTTAGAAGACTGGAAACAATAGGTTCATAGAAATGTGATTAATGCATTTGCTTTTGTTTATATTTCCGTGTCAGTTCAGGTTCCTTTAATTAGGAAGCAATCGATATGCCTTCAGTCGTCAGTAGAATACCTCTGAGTTTTTCAATCTGATCGACCTCTGAAGTTGTGTGTTCTCATTATATCCATTTATGGCACTCCGGGTCTAAGCAAGGTTTTTCATTGAAAATATTCACTTCGGTCACATTTTGTGGTAAATAAACATGTTTAGATATTTTAATATGTCCATCAGTGGATTCTCTCAATTATAAGGTTATTAGAGCGACATCAGTATTACTACCTAAACCACCTCGCAATTTTGAGAATAATAAGTAAAAGTCAGAACACTTTAAGTTACAAACATTTATTTACTACAAAATGTGACGTCGGTGATGTTTGAAAAAAACCCTGGTTATTTTTGCCATTAAAAATTTTGCCTAGACCCAGAGTGCCATATATGGGCATAAGTAACGTGGCACTAAATACAAAATAACTTCTATAAAACTTAGTGGCTTATAATGGTGCTTACATTCTCACCAGATGCTTCTCTCACTGAGAGTCTGAAGGATGCAGGACCATGATTGTAAAATGTCTTGATGCCTCCACAACGGCGCCCTCTACTGACTGTCTGAGGTTTCTCAGTTCTGTTTGATGTGACATGGAGGGTGTTTTCTAGACTAGAAGTCAGAAGTATTTTTTAAAGCTCTAATTCATACATGACTGTAAAACATTTTCTTGGCTATGTTACTATAACGAGGTGCTAAATACTTTTACATATTAGAAAAACGTTTGTTCTAAAACGCTCACACTCACTCAGTCATCAGCGCCTCCGAATGTTCGGCTTCAGTTTGCTGCTCTGATTTTTTTTTTTTTTAAACCACCTGCCAAATCCCAGCCGTCACAAAAAATCTAAGAAAAATTCCGGTACTTTTTCAGAAGAAAGCTTAAAACCGCAAAACCAAGTTTTCCCTCAAAGCAACTTTAGCTTCAAATCAGATTATCATTTTTATTATTACTGATTACCAATCGGCTGATCGTTAATCTATAAACCCATCATGTCTTGGCAATAATAGTTTTTTAGACAGTTTAAGATAACATGCTATTAATAGAAACACTGTGACTAACAAAACATTGGAATTAGATTGTTATCTGCCACTATTGGTATTTGTTTTTATTTTTTTGTAGGGATTAGATTGAAAAACTCAAGAGTATTCCTTAAATTTAACAGAATCTCAGGGAGACACACACACACACAAATTTATATCGATGTTTCTCTGTTAATAAACGTACAACCAAGCAGTGACCAGCGACACAGATCGTGCTAAAGTCTCCTCTTGCAATCCCTTGGATTATATGAAGTGAATCTTAATGAGCTTTTATCTGGCACTGCGTCCCGTGCAGTCATGCTCATGTGCATCGCTCTCTGGGGGTCACGTCCCACATTTAGTCAACGTCATAATTTCCGAAAATGCTTTTCACTCCAAAGTCAGCGAGGTGGTTCTCCGTGGACGGAGAGCACATTCCCGCTTCGGATTCAAGCTTTAAGACTGTTTCGCTGTCCACTCACCTATTAAACTTGAATTTAACCCAGCAGAAAAAGATTAATGTATACAGACTGTATTTATTTCACAAAGGATTCAAGTTGTATATTTTTGTGAAATGTTTTGTTTAATTAGCTTTTTTTTTTTTTTTTTACATATATATATATATTTTAAAAACTGTATGTTTAATGGTTATTGCTTTAATCACATTATAAGCAGTTTATGACGGTACAAACTCACCTGCTTTAGTTCGGAGGATGGTGTGTTGTAGCTACACAGTCTCCAAGCCAAGATCATCTGCTTTTTGGAGAAACGAAGTTTGTTTTGATTCTTGATTCTTTTTCCAATGCAAGGACTTTTCTTTTTTGCTCTACACCAAATCTGAAGTATCATCCTGCAGGTGAACAGTGATGGCCAAATAAAAATACTGGAAAGCCTCTTCTTCATAATTTACTGTTGTTTGCAAAGAAACTGTGTTCCAGATGTGTAAAGGATGCTTTCCTCCCACATCCAAAGACATTCATTCATTCATTCATTTATTATCTTCCACTTAATTCTCTACTAGGTTCACAAAGGGGTTCCCATGCCCTTCCAGTGGAGAATGTTTCAGGCACTGGGCAGATACACCCGGCGCGCCGATCTATCGCAAGGCACATTCACACAAACGCACTCTATATAGAGCAATTTAGAGCATTCGATTTACATTGAGTCCATGTTTTTGGACTGTGGGAGGAAACCCACGCAGACACGGGGAGAACATGGAAACTCCAACCAGATTGGGATTCGAACCGGGAATCCATGCCAACCACTACACCACTGTGCTGCCCACCCAAAGACATATCCATAACCAAATTGGAGGCATTTAATTGGCCGAGCCGGGGGTGTAAGTGTTTATGCTTTATTTCCATGGCTCTTTTAACCATAGTGCACCATTTGTATTATAAGTAATTTAGGCAAATAAAGTGGACAATGAGTGTTTAATTATATTTACATTTAAACCTTTAGCAGATGTTTATTCAAAGCGAGTTACAAATAAGAGAACGCCAGTCGGTATTTGAGGACTTGGCTGATGGTTCAATATCATGTTTGTAGAAAATGTTTGTATGGGTGTGGTAGCTCAGTGGTCAGGGTGTTGGGCTATCAATCTGAAGGTTGGGGGTTCAAATCCCAGGTCCACTGAAGTTACCAGTGTGGGTCCTTGAGCAAGACCCTTAACCCTCATTGCTCCAGGGATGCTGTGATGAACCCTGTGTTCACCTCGTAAGTCGCTTTGGATAAAAGCGTCTCCTAAATGGCCAAATATAAATTCATTCATTCATTATCTCCCGCTTTATCCTCTATTAGGGTCGTGGTGGGGTTCCCCATGCCCATCCAGGGGAGAACGTTTCGGGCGCCGGGCAGATAGACCCAGGACAGGGCGCCAATCCGTCGCTGGGCACACACTCACTCACACAGACACACTCTATATGGGGCAATTTTGGAGAACTCAATTGACTCGATCCATGTTTTTGGACTGTGGGAGGAAACCGGAGAACCCGGAGGAAACCCACGCGGACACGGGGAGAACATGGAAACTCCACCCAGATGGAGATTCGAACCGGGAATCCCTAGCGCTGAGAGGTGAACGTGCTAAACCACTAATGTAATGGAACATGTCAATTTAAATGAAGAACAATACGGGATTTTAAAAAAGACTCCATTCAAACCCTCAATGCCGCCGGATTGGCTGGTTCGTCCACTTAACTGAATCCTGATTGGTTATTAGCAGCGGGAGCGCTGAACCGCCCCACCCACTGTAGTTCAGTTAGAGGGGCGGGCTCTGTGTGGAGGCATTCTTTGAACAGACCAATCGGATGGAAGTGGGCGTGGCCCGCGAGATTCAATTCAGCCGTGTTTTGGTTGCGCGTGTTCACGGTCCTGTGCATTCTGATGTGAAACGGATTTCTATTAATTATTATCATTATTATCAATAATTAATTAAACAACATGATGTCAGCAACAGCAGATGGAAACGCGATGAAGTTGTCCCGAACAGGTAACATTTAAAACGTTTCATGTTTAGTTGTAACGCGTTGGTCAGGTTGTCGTTACTGCTTAGCATAGCATCACCGATTTTATCAACAATATCCGCTTTATTAAGTTATTAAGTTATTTAAGTGCTCAAACTTTTAATAAACCAAAAGTTGCCCATGTGGAAAACAATATGTCAAAAAATTATGTTGCCAAAAAGTGGATTTTTAAACTTTTTTTATTTGTAATATCCATCTCTTCATCCATTATCTTGCACTTAATCCTATACTGGGGGGGGGTGGGGGGGTGTCCATCTGTCCATGTGTCCATCTGTCCATCCACAGGACAGTGTTTTGAACGCTGGGCAGATACACACAGGACAGGACACGGATCTATCACTGGGCACTCACTCACTCACACAAACACACTAGATAGGGGCAATTTAGAGCAGCCAATTCACCTTGTTTTGGACTGTGGGACGAAAGGTTCGAATCCCAATCTGAGTGGTGTTCATGTCCTCCCCATGTCTGCGTCTCCTCTGGGTTCTCCGGTTTCCTCCCACATTCCCAAAACATGGATTCAAGGTAAATTGAACGCTTTAAATTGCCCCCGTATTGGGTGTGTGCGTCTGTGTGAGTGAGTGTGTACAAGATTAAGCGGCAGATGATGAACGACTGAAAATCCTGTTTAGTCTCCAAGTCCCAAATCGCTCGGGGCTTTTAACTTTTATAAACAGTCAGATAAGTGAACCTGTTGGTTTCATAAATAAAGCTGCTTTAAATCATTTGTCGTCATCTTTGTTAATCTTTAGCATGTGATTCAGCCTTCTACAGAATTTCACAGAGATATTGCAGGAAAGCTCTTTTTTTTGGTGAAGTGGTTGATTACCGGCAATAAATTGGTGATCAAACGTCCATGTGATAGTAAATCAAAGCCGTGTATTTGATGAAAGGATTTTACTGCAATAAGTGTTGATGTTGAATGGTTACTATCCAGTTTAGTAAATAAAGACGGTGTCTATGACAGAATAACAGCAGAAAGAAGGGTTCGAGATTGTTTTTGATTAGACTGTTGAATACAAGGGTGTGGTGGCTCAGTGGTTAGGGTGTTGAGTTGTCAACCTGAACGTTGGGGGTTGAAATCCCATTCATTGAAATTACCAATGTAGGCCCCTGAGCAAGACCCTTGACTTTCATTGTTTTAGGGATGCAAATATATAGCATTGGCAAATTTTAACACAAGTTAATAAAATATAGAAATACTGAGAGAACTGACTGAACTCTGGAAACGGTTCTGCAGTGTTTCTATTAATCAATTTCTACTTATCCACAGAGTTACGCAAGCAGAAACTTGCGGAATACTTGGCAGCCAAAGGACGATTAAAACCCCTCAATACAAAGTAAGTTCAATAGTTTTAAACTCTTATTTTTTTTACCTCTGGAATAAACATGGAAACTCGCTCATTTCTCACTTGTTCTTCTCTAAAGGTCTTATCTCAAGGATCCAGGACCTGTACAGAAAAATCAGACTGTAAGTTGAGAACCCGCTTTCTGTATGTTGGTTCTAGTTATTGCAGATTGGGCTTTAATTCAACGTTGTGTTTGTTTTAGTCGAATAAAGGAAAGGAGAACATCAGCCATGGTGTTCCAGGTGGTAAAAATGACAAAAAGACTGGAATTGCTGTCACAGACAACAAGTCTGCCACCACCACCAGCTCCAGGCTGAGCAGCCTCCCCAGAGCCACATCCTCCACCCTTCATCGCCTGCCTCTCAAAAACACCTTCTCCCAATTTGCTTCTCAGCTTACCGTTTCGAAAACCCAACCGAAGGACCTGGGCGCCAAAAAGCCTGTTAAGGACCAGCCCATCAAACCAGCTTCTCAGACCAATGTTGGAAAGCAGTTAAATACGAAGAAAGATCAAGGTTCGTTATCCAACCAAGCAAAGGTAACGTGGAAATTTAATCTGCGAGACAACACACGCCGTGATGAGATGCCCTCAAAAGGTTTGCTCGCTAGAAAGGAGAACAATTTGGAAAATGTGAAGGTCCAGGTGAAACATCCTGCAGCGACAGGAATGTCGACCAAGTCATTAAGCGTTTCCAATAAAGCACCACCTATTTTGAAGAACAGCGCCACCCAGAGGACGACTAGCAGAACTGTGGGAGTCAGCAGTACAAACTCTGGCCTTGCTCAAGGTAATACCAAAATACCAACAATCCGAAACGGGACTGTGAAAGTGAACAGATCTGAATCTGTACAAAAATGTGTGACTCAAGCACGAATATCGACCAAGTCAGGAAATGACCCGGGTCCTGCTCCAGCACAGAAAAGCATTCCTCGCATAGCGCCATCAACATCAACACGCTTATCATCGTGTGCAGTTCAGAAGCATAATAAAGCTGAAAAGAACGAGACACAGAGACGTGCCACGTTTAAACTGCCCACACCAGCCGTCAATAAACACATTCCACATACTCTCCCACGTCAACGCAAGACTTTCAGCCAAACCACAGCACCCGCGCAGCCAAGGACCCCCAACTCGGCGTTCAGTCCCGGGCCAGACGGGATACGAACCGTCCCTTTGGATGGACAAAAGAAACCAACTGCAGCTCAGGAAGAGAGACTGTAAGTCACATAAAAAAAAGCTCATGTCATTTTTTTTATTAACAGCCTTCCTGTTTGATTTTTTTTTATACAGCAGGCATTAATTATAACCCCTTATAATTTGATGTCTAGAGGAAATTTTTTGGCCTAAACAGAAACCTGCCCAGCGATAGATTGGCGCCCTGTCCTGGGTGTATCTGCCCAGCGCCTGAAACGTTCTCCCCTGGATGGGCATCCCCCCCCCGCGACCCTAATAGAGGATAAAGCGGAATATAATGGATGGATGGATGGATAAACAGAAACCTGACCCAAAAATAATGTTTCATTATAATTCAGTTTCAGTGTTTCATTTAGTTCGATTGCACATGTGTATCGAGTCAAGCAGCTTAAAAAATATTTTTTAAGTAAACTATATTAAATGATTCCAACTTCCAGTTTAGGGAAGGCTCTTTTCTTTTCCAGTTCCCTACTGAACAAGGCAAGGCCCTTGAAAACATGGCTGGTGAGTTTGGATGAGACGATTACAGATTTTGATGATACAATTATTGTCCAAGAAATTATCATGATTATACGTTTATTATGCAATGATGAACGTCTCCAAAAAAGTGCCAGAAAATCGCACGAACAAAACACGGTTTCTTAGGTTTGTGAACACTAAATAACTTTTTATTATCAAAAAAATTGTAAAAAATTTGCTGAATATTAACACAAAATCTTTGTCATAACATAAAATATTAAATTCTTCTGTGAAAACCAACGTAATACATATTTTACTTATGAATGTCATCATGACAATGTTAAGGTACTCTTACGATGAATTAATAGTAATGATTTTAATAGCGATAATTGCGGAAACGATTTATGGTCTCATCCCCCACCACTGCGTCTGCGCTTCTAAGTTGCTTTGGATCAAAGCGTCTGAATGGTCCACAGAGCCATGACCCCCAAACCCATCCAACACCTTTAGGATAACCTAGAAGATAGATAATGGGACAGGTCCTCTAGTTCAACATCAGTGTCTGACCTCACAAACGTTTTTCTGAATGTATGGGCAAACGTTCTCAGAAACATCTTGTAGAAAGACAAATGAACGCTATCGTATCTGCAAAAGGGGCAACCAACTTACAACAGAATGTCATGAAAGTTCTGCAGTGAGAGTGTGTGTGTGTAAACTAATTCTAAAGATTAAACATTGCATGTAATCATGTCTTTTACAGGCGTAAGCTTCAGGAATGGCGTCAGGCCAAAGGCATCACCTACAAACGGCCCCCGATGCCCGTTAAACCTGTAAGAAGAAAGACCACCGCCGTCCCTCCAGACAGCTACTGGAGCACAATGGAACAGGAAGACGAGGTGCACGGCTTCGTCTGTGCGGTGGATCAGTCTCTGAACGATTGCATCAGACTCCTTCAGCAGGTAAATGCCATTGGAGGTGATAAACATTCTTGGCAGATTGACGAACATGAGTTATTAACTAAATTATTTTAATGCCGTTAATGTATAACTCTGCTTTATAGATAATAGCTGAATGCGTTAAAGATAAAGATGAAACACTTGGGTTTAGTTTAAAAAGTGACAAGTGTTTGGTTGACGTCGAGATTCTTCCACATTGACCTCAGCTAATCACGTCTTCCTAGACCTTGCTTTGTGAACAGATCAGCCTTCCCCAAACTGTTTAGACAAAGCTGGAGGCTGTCCGGATTTAGTGTTAGTTGTGCTACTTGGTTCTTGTCTCACAGGTAATAGGTTTGATTCCTGGGTTGCGCAGACATCCTTTCTGTGAGCAGGCCTCACGTCCTCATGTGATGAAGTATAAAGTGATACTTACACACAGAGGAATCGGTCCTCCACATTTCCACATCCATGCAGTGAAACACACACACACTTAGTGAAGTGAGCACATGTGCCCGGAGCGTTGGGCAGTCCTCTACACAGCGCCCAGGCAGCAATTGGGTTTAGGTGCCTTGCTCAAGGGCACTTCAGCCATGGTGCTTGGTGTGACTGGGAATCGAACCGGGGACCTTCAGGTCACAACGCTGGTTGCTTAACCACAAGCTTATGATACTGAATCGATTCCCAATGGTTTTAGAAGGGAAAATTGCCTTTTAGCCGCTTATACATTTAAATATAGTATGATAAATAAATTAATATATATTGTTAATATAAGTCAACATTGCCCAGCGATGGATTGGCGCCCTGTCCTGGGTGTATCTGCCCAGCGCCCGAAATGGTCTCCCCTGGATGGGCATGGGGAACCCCCCCCCCCCCCCCCCCGACCCTTAAAGAGGATAAAGCAGAAGATAATGCATGAATGAATAAATCAACATGGATTTCAAGATCAGTGTTTAGTTCAACCTTCAGTCAGACCTTCAAACCGAACTCTTTTTAGGTTCTTAGCAGCTCAGATTCTTGAAGTCGGATGTTGCTTGCGTGAAACTGCAGTTTGATAATCTTCTGTTCGGACCAAGGTTCACGTTGCCGTTCAGTGGACATGATTACGACCTGCTTTCCCTTCTGTTGGACTGTTTTCGCTCAGGGCTGTTCTGCTGACCAGGTAAGGGATGTTCTGTCCCGGGTTCCGATGGCACAGAAATTCGCCAAGTACTGGATCTGTCGCGTGCGACTGATGGAGAGGGAGGGAAACCTGAATGTGCTGCCAACATTCGAGGAAGCCGTGAGAACCGTGCGGGAGGTATGTTTCATTCTATTGTTAATCATCATTCCTGTCATTTAAACCTTCGCTGACCCACCCAGCACCTGTATCTGCTTTCATTTTTTAATTGTGCAACCCAGACTGAAGGAATGTCCACTTTATTAGAGACACTTCAGTTTCTGCTCTCATGGTCTTTTCTTTTAGCTTCACTTATCATAAATGAAGTTTATTTTATAACTTTGTAGTTGCAACCCGCAGTCCATATGTTTCCGCATACTTTGTGACGCTGATTCAGTGACAGTAATGTGGCTGTGCGAGTTTTTTGTCAACTCTAAAGGCATTCGTGAGGTCAGACATTGATATTAGAATGCAATTCAAGTCCTAATATTATCGTGCAAGTTATCGTGCAAATTTTATTGTGCCGGGATTAAGATCTGAACAATGGAGTGTTTTCACTCCAAACTCGCTCATTATGGATTTTGCTGTGTGCAAAGTCGTGAGTACAATGCTGGGTGCTGAATGTTCTACACTTGTGGCACTAACTGAAACTCCTGAACTCCGCGCTTTGATTTAAGAATTCTGTCTAAATAACGTTTATTATTTCCGAATCTGATTGTCATTTGCGATCTTGATATATAAGATTAGATTTAATGTTTTTTTAAAGAATGCCAACAATTAATTGCTTTTGAATGGTGTTAGGAAGAAAGAACTTTTCCAGTTAATTACCCAAACAACTTTAGAATGATATCTGCAGAAGGTTAATCTATCACGTGATTCCTTTCTTCTGCCTTATCAACAGGAATAAAGAAATACACACTCCCACTAAGTAAATAGTGTTCATTTCATAGGTATCTGTAAATTGTCTTTGATTTTATCTGCTTATGGAGGAACAATTCCGTTCAGTCTGTGAAATTAAACATGGCATATAAAGTGTGGAATGGAAAGTGGCTTTCACACACATTACACACATTACACACATTACACACATTACATACATTACATTACATTTAGTCATTTAGCAGACGCTTTTATCCAAAGCGACTTACAAATGAGAACACCACAAGTCAGAAGCCATGGAGAAAACCAACTATACTGTAAATTCATCAAACCTGATTGTTATTCGATGCTGCGGCCCCTCCCCCCCCCCCTTTTTTTTTTTTACTACAACAGGTATTTGTTAAAGAGATGCGTCTTCAGTAGTTTCTTAAAACTGTTTAGTGATTCTGCCTTACGGACAGAGTTGGGAAGATCGTTCCACCATGTTGCAGTGGTGAATGCCACGGAGTGAGAATTAGCTCCTCGGTGAGGTGGAACCACCAGGCGGCAATCATCACTGGAGCGACGTGAACGAGTCGGAGTGTGTTTTGAAAAGATAGAGTGAAGGTAGGAGGGGGAAGATCCAGAAATGGTTCTGTAGGCCAGAGTCAGTGACTTGTACTGAATGCGAGCAGCTACAGGGAGCCAATGGAGGGACATGAGTGATGGAGGGACATGAGTTCTCTTGGGGGTTAAACACGAGTCGGGCTGCAGAGTTTTGAATTAGGTGAAGAGGTCTGATAATGGAAGCTGGGATACCGGCAAGTAGCGCATTACAATATTCAAGCCGGGATAGGACTAGGGCTTGAACAAGCAGTTGGGTCGCATGTTCAGTCAAAAAGGGTCTGATCTTCCTTATGTTGTAAAGAAGGAATCGACAAGAACGGGCGGTTTTGAGAACATGATCAGAGAGTTTAAGGTGGGAGTCTATTGTGAAACCGAGGTTCCGGACCGAATCGGTTGGGGAGATTGTGGAGCCATCAGTTTGGAAGGTCAGGTTGTGATGGGTTGAGGGTTTAGCAGGGATAATTAGAAGCTCTGTTTTTTCTAAGTATTTCTAACACACAAGTTCAAGTTCAAGTAATTTATTTATATAGCACTTTTTACAACAGTACATTGTCACAAAGCAGCTTCACAGAATGAAAAGCCTTTAGACCCCCAAAGAGCGAGCCGAAGCGACAGTGGCAAGAAAAAACTCCCTTTTATGTTGTTATTTAAGGAAGAAACCTTGGGAGGACCGAGACTCAGTGGGGGACTCGTCCTCCTTGAGCGGCCGGGCAGCAACAACAGTGTAGGACAGCTATATACAGATATTAAACAAATGGAAAAACTAACAACTGGAAAACTATATGTGAGTCCATTAGGGGGCGTCCTGCAGGACCGCCTTGTCAGGTTCCATCCAGTATTCGTCAGCAGAGCCATGAATGAAGATCTCCAGGAAGCCGGCATCCTGTTACAGGGGGCTTTAATTTTAGATTTGGCTGAAGCAGCTTGCAGTCATCTGGCACTGCGTCACTTCCCACTCGTGCTGTAAAAGAGTGAGTGGTCTTGGAATGTAGATTCTAATGATAATTTCACTGTTTGGAAGTAAACAGTTATTGGATGTGGAAATGACTGTTATTCCAGTTAAACCTTAAAAATGGGTCAAAGGATGATGTAACTAACCCTTCAGGAGTTTAAACACATCTAGTTGTAAACTTAGGTTTGCTCATCTTCATCTTTAGATGTCACCTTTTCAATAATTAACATTAAATTTACATTTACATTTACATTTGGTCATTTAGCAGAGGCTTTTATCCAAAGCGACTTACAAGGTGAGCACAGGGTTCATCACAACATCCCTGGAGCAATGGGCCTCGCTCAAGGACCCACATTGGTAACTTCAGTGGACCTGGGAATTGAACCCCACACCTTCAGATTGACAGCCCAATGCCCTACCCACTGAGCTACTGCACCCTCTGATTAAAACCCTGAGGAACAATAAATGGCAAGAGAACTGGAACTTGATGATTAAAAGACCAAGAACCGGTACCATCAAGTTATCCACAAAAGGCTGCGAATGGGACACTCCCAAATGACACACTTGTTTACCAGAGAAGAGCCTCCTATATGTCATAAATGCAACAAGACTCGAGTAATTAAACACTTAATGACCGGATGCCCGGCAGCCACAATGACGACAACATTTTTGACATGATTTTACCAAGGAACATGTACGATTACATAACACACCCCAAGATAGAACACCTTATATAATAAACATAAGTCCACAGTATGAAATGTGACATGCGACATGTATAGCCATAATTGTGCTAAGGTGGCAATAAACCCCAATTATCATCTATCACCATCTTTAGTTGTTATGCATTGTTTGTGTTTACATTTACATTTACAGTTGGTCATTTAGCAGACACTTTTATCCAAAGCGACTTACAAGGTGAACACAGGGTTCATCACAACATCCCTGGAACAATGAGGATTAAGGGCCTTTCTCAAGGACCCACACTTGTAACTTCAGTGGACCTGGGATTTGAACCCCCAACCTTCAGATTAATAGCCCAACACCCAAACCACTGAGCTACCACTCCAAATGTTTAGATTTTTCATGTACTGTGATGTGCAAATATATTCAATCACAGCATACCAGCCTTTATAATTATTTTCCACTGCACATGTCATCAGTTGTGTTGACCATACAGATGGACTTTGTAGTGCATTTGCATTTGGTCATTTATTGGACGCTTTTATCCAAAGCGACTTACAAGGTGAGCACAGGGTTCATCACAACATCCCTGAAGCAATGAGGGTTAAGGGTCTTGCTCAAGGACCCACATTGGTAACTTCAGTGGACCTGGGATTTGAACCGCCAACCTTCAGATTGATAGCTCAATGCCCTGACCACTGAGCTACCCCTCCCTAAATTAGTTCTAAAAATGCTAGTTTAGTATTTCCCTTTACACTGTTTACAAAAGGGCCATTACAGAGCAGGTTGATTAGGAGGAGGTGAATCTCAGCACTGCAGTGGCACTGTTGTGGTGGTGGTGGTGTGGATTAGACGCGTTAGACATCGTAAACTTCACATCACATTCGAATCATATCCTTTGTGCTTGTTCGACAGCCGGTGGATGAACTGCGCACCGTCGTGTTTGATATCCTGAAAAAGAAAGAAGCTGAAGGTAAGAAGAGCACCGCGTTTTTAGTGAGGGATTTGTTTTTTAGTGATATTTTTGTGATTACAATGGACTAGAAACTCGGGAGAGCCACAAAAAGTTGAGAGGCAGCTCCGTGCACTTGTATCTTGTTCCTGATCCTTTGGCTCTTTACAGGAATGTGTTTTTTACGTCATCACCGATGTCTACTGTGGCCAAAATCTCAAAATATACAGTCTGTCTTACAAACATACTGGCTAATTTATATAAGGTACTCTCATTGTCCATCAGCTCCACCAACAATGAAGATGAATTTGTAGTTCTATTATTACGTTCTGTAGTCCATCTGTTGCTCTACATACTTTTAGTTCACCTCACTGCTCCACCTTAATAACGTAGAAACCGAGACTGTATGACTGTGTGTGACTGACATTTTTAGCTTCATCGTCAGCTTCAATAGAGGGAGACGGTGATGGTCACGTTAAGAAGGAGGAGGTGCGTAACCTCTACACCCCAAAACCTGTTGGCGCGCTGATTCGTGGAGAACGGAGGGACTCGTCTGTAATCAAATACAAGATTACTGCTACTCCAGGGTATTCTGTTCTCTCTCATTCTTTTTATATTTAAAAGTTATGTATTTCAACATAATGGTTGTTTAATTGCTGGTTTAAAAGAGGTTAATGTTTTTAAAAAAAAAACAAACACTCACTGGCTTCATCACACAGCAGACTGTCCTTTTTATCAGTTCCACTGACCATGTAGATGGACTTTGTAGTTCTGTAATTACAGACTGTAGTCCGTCTGCTTCTCTAACACGTCTCTCTGTTCCCTGAGGACTAATGGGGCATGTAAACAGATGGACTACAGAATGAGAATGTAATACTACAAAGTCATTTATATCGTAGGTGGAGCTGATAACAAAAGCAGTGAGGTGTGTCTAATAAAGCGGCCTCTCGGGCGAATTTCGAGAGCGAACACGTTAGACTCCCTGGCCGTGATCGTTATCTGTAGACCTTGCAAAATGCAGTCCGTTGTAATCAAACTCACGATGATTTCAGTGGGAAGAGAAGTCAGCAGAGTGAGAAACCGGGCCGAGTGAACGGCAGCGAAATCCGCTTCTTCACACCCGTACGCCGCTCGATGCGCATCGAGAAGACGGCGACCCGTTACCCAGCATCTCTGCAGGAGCACGACCCCTGCGTGGCCTCTCTGCGGGACCTGCTGGCAGAAGAGAGCGAGGCCGCGGCCGAGGCACCGAACTCGCCCCTCTACGTGTACAGAGAGAACGAGGCTCTGAAGGAGCACGTGCAGATCGAGTTGGTTTATGAGGAGGCCGAGTCGTGACGAGGATTGTTGTTGCTGCTGAGATACGTTGTTGGTTTGGATTTTTTTTTTTTTTTTTTTTTTTTTTTGGTAAATGTTAAAAAAGAAAAGATCCTCAGGCACCGAAAGCACAACAAGAAGCAAAACCTGAGTTTCTAGCTGAATGTTGTCGCTGGTGCAGGTGAGTTCATTCTGTTTAAGCGGGATGTTTTACGTGCTTTGGTTGTACTTTACTTCATGAAGTATTTATAAAGAGCAATGTACAATTTTAACAGGAATTAAATAACTTTTCGTATTCAAGATTTGTGTACAGCTCTGTTCCATTCACACCACCACGTCCGTGTCACTGCAGTACTAAGCATCATCTACCACCCTCATAACACCTGCTCTGATTATCAGAAAACAGTAAAGTGGACTAACAAATTATGTAAAGAAATAAAGATTACAAGGCGGCTTAGTGGTTGCCATGTTCTCCTCTCAGCACTAGGGATTCCTGGTTCGAATATCCATCTGGGTGGAGTTTCCATGTTGTCTGCGTGGGTTTCCTCCGGGTTCTCCGGTTTCCTCCCACAGTCCAAAAACATGGATCAAGTCAATTGAATTCTCCAAATTGCCCCATATAGAGTGTGTGCCCAGTAGGGTTGAGCTGCAATATTCGCTGATTCGACGATTCGATTCGGAGAACCGTAGTCGACTATGAACCTCATAGTCGAATGTACCATTTTGACCACATGGGGGCGTCCATGGCTGCTGCTAAGCATTAGTTTTACATGAAATGTCTTTGTTTTCGTTATATATATAGCCTTTTGTCAAATAAAATAATCATAATTTCTAAAAATAAAAAAAAAACAAAAAAAGGTTTTCTTTTGTTAGAAAAACAAGTAAAATATAAAAAATATATTTAAAAAAAAAACTATGCTTATAGCGCCATCTTGTGGTGAAATTTTAACTGATTCGACTATAGGGAAAATCTGATGAATCAGATTTGACTACGAAAATCTGTAGTTGAATACACCCCTAGTGCCCAGCAATAGATTGGCGCGACCCTAATAGAGGAAAAAGCGGAAGATAATGAATGAATATAGATTACAGAGCATCTGTGTGATGAGGAACTCATTTAATGAATAGTAAGTACTGACTCACGGGCTCAGTTCTAATCCTAAAACTTTTGAGTCACACCATCGGAACACTGAGACATTAGACGTCCCGGAGATTTTATCACATTCCATTTGGACCTGTTATATTTTCCATGGTTTTGGAAAAGCTTTCTGCAGGATTTTTGGAGGGCAACTGTGAGGATTCCCACCAGTTCATCGAGAAGCGTGTTCGTGAGGTCGGACGCTGATGTTGGGCGACTGGATCTGGCTCACGATACGTTCCGGTCCAGACAAAAGCTGTTGGATGGAGTAAAAGTCAAGGTCAGCGCTCTTTCACTTACCCATTCCCAGAGGGCAAGGTAGCTCAGTGGTTAGGGTGTTGGGTTATCAATCTGAAGGTTGGGGTTTCAAATCCCAGGTTCACTGAAGTTACCGATGTGGGTCCTTGAGCAAGACCCTTCACCCTCATCGCTCCAGGGATGTTGTGATGAACCCTGTGCTCACCTTGTAACTCGCTTTGGATAAAAGCATCTGATAAATGACCAAATGTTAATGTAAAATGTACCCATCCATGTCCTTATGGACCGTGCTGTCTGAACGATGGCTCGAACAAGGCGTCATTCCGAGGCCCTCAGATGACGAGCTGTTCGCTCAATTAAGACACCGTTGAGTTTTTGTAGCAACTTTTATCCTAATGTTTATTTCGCTCTTTGTCTTCAAGGTAAGGGTGTACATTCCTGCACTTGTTTTAATCTCCTTGAATTTCTGTCTAATACTCCTATTGTTATACTGACCCAGAACTTATCATTGAAAGAACGTCTGAAGACGGAAGTGAAGATCACTGAGCCTTTTGTTTACGGCATTTCAGATGGATTATATATATTACTCATTAATCAGATTTTTCACCTCGTCAGCAAAAGTATTGAGGTTGAGGTTGAGGGAGGTTGACTGCTCCCTAAAACGTGATGAAATCTTCTAATTTTGCATTCCTTTATGGATTATTTATGCACTTGGACACAGAAAGGGGAAGAGGGCCATTTTTTTATTACCTAGTTGTCCAAAATGTAGGACAAGGTGATTGATTTTATCCACCAAGGGTAATAATATTTACTGAAAACACCTGTATTCAGTGAGTGAAACGTTTGTCCCGGAACTTTTATATAATATAAGATTGTATAAAACGATTTTATTCCCGGATATGAACAAAAAAACCAACATAATTTGTTTTAAACTTTAAGGCTGTTGGAATTTTAATCGTAGGTTTTAGTGATAAACTTGCTGCCAAAAGGAAAGCTTTTTTCGGACTGTGCTCTGTTCCGTGAAGTTCGTCCCCCGCGGCGGCGGCGGCGGCGGCGGCGGGTTCGACTGCGTGGGGCAGGTCAGGGGCAGGCGGGGTATTTAAGGCGTGGAGACGCGCCGCTGGAACACTGCGTCACGACGCGCGCTCCCGACTGCCTGCGACCTCACGACCAGGACACGACTCGGGTAAGTCTCTTTAGATTGATACAAAACTACAGTCTGTGTTAATCCGACGCTCAGACTCCACACTGACGGGATAGGACCGACTCGACTTCAGTGAACTGAGTAGAGATCAGAGATCAGCTATTTGTGCAGGAAGGTCAGAGCGACGTGCAGATCAAAGAAACCGCCGCGTCATAAACGCGATCAGATTTAAATATTAATCACGTGAACAAAAGTACTAAAACATAATTAAAAACTAGTTGAATATTTTCATCAAAGTATATATATATATATATATATATATATATATATATATATATATATATATATATATATATATATATATATATATATATATATATATATATACACAGAATACAAAGCTCCCTACCAGTAAACATTCATTCATTCATTATCTCCCGCTTTATCCTCTATTAGGGTCGCGGTGGGGTTCCCCATGCCCATCCAGGGGAGAACGTCTCGGGCGCTGGGCAGATACACCCAGGACAGGGCGCCAATCCATCGCTGGGCACACACTCACTCACTCAAACACACTCTATATGGGGCAATTTGGAGAACTCAATTAACTTGATCCATGTTTTTGGACTGTGGGAGGAAACCGGAGAACCCGGAGGAAACCCACGCGGACACGGGGAGAACATGGAAACTCCACCCAGATGGGGATTCGAACCGGGAATGCCTAGTCTATCATTAAACACTGTGTACTAATTAGGGGTTGAGGCAGACAGTAAAACTCTGCATGATCAAATTATTTATTACATTACTTAATTGTTCCACAGATGTAAAACATCAAGCACTTTGCTTTCACACTTTACAAAAAAAAAAAAAAAAAAAAAGGTTTGCACAATATCTGGAATGTGTTTCTGGTATTTGGGGTCTGGACTCTTGGGAGAGGTTGATGTTCTCTGTCTTGGTCACTTTGATTGATCGTTCTCTGTTCTAATACATTCCTAAATTCTCTGAGCACTGACTCCTGTCGTTCCTTAATTTAAAGAACACAACGGAACCCACACGGGAACCGAACCTGAACCCACTTGCAGTGAGGTGACGATTACCCTCAGCACCGCCATGAAACCAATAGTCAGTCAAAAATTGTTGAGATGAATGTCGTTGAGATCTTGATGTTAATCTGAGTGAAAAAAGTAGTTGAGCTACTTGTTTTTTTTGTTTTTTTTTGTTTTTTTTTTTACACGACCGTGACCCTGTGCAGTGGTGCATGATGAATTATGTGAAACAGAAAGAAGTGGTGTTTCATTACAAGTAAGAGTATGTTTTGGGTAGTGTGGTGGCTCAGGGATTAGGGCATTGGGCTATCAATCAGAAGGTTGGGGGTTTAAGTCCCAGGTCCACTGAAGTTACCAATGTGGGTCCTTGAGCGAGACCCTTAACCCTCATTGCTCCAGGGATGTTGTGATGAACCCTGTGCTCACCTTGTAAGTCGCTTTGGATAAATACGTCTACTAAATGACCAAATGTAAATGTAAAATGTTTTGTGTGCCACTTGATCATCTGGTGCTACGAATTGCTTTCCACTTTCCTTCAGGTGAAAGTGTCTGTAAAAGATTAGAGCGAGTGGATTCTTGGCTCTGCGCCGTAGCAGTAATGTAAACTGTTAAGAGTAATAGTCAGTTCTGTCATTCAGTCCCATTGCCACGGCAGTATATAATCAAGCAGAGAGGACTGTATACACCTTACTTTGGGGGAACAGTTTGGGAAGGGCCTTTTTTCCTTTTAGCATGTCTGTGTCCCAGAGCACACTGCTAGGTCCATAAAGACATGCTTGAGTCAGTTTGGTGAAGCCCCGACTCCAACCCAATTTACCACCTTACCTTATAAATGCTTCACTGGACAAATAGACATCAGTTTCACACAGACATGCTCCAAAATAGTGTGGAAAGCTTTCCCAGCAGAAAGGACCAACTTAGAACGGGATCTCATAAAATCCCTTAAAGTTGTTAAAATGTTGCCATTCCTATCCTTCTTAAAGTACAGCATATTGTGACATCATAAATGCACAATAAAACAAACCTGGTGATAAAACAGGAATGAACATTGCATGTCCTCTAATCGTCTCTGTGTTCTTAAGACATGAAGGTTCACAAAAGTTATAATGAATTGTCCCTAGTGTAAATGTGGAAGGGAAATAGTGTGTGTTTATGTCGATTCCTTATTACTGGCATAAAAAAAAATCAGCTCCCATAATCAAGGTGTTTGGACATTTATAGAAGATTAAAGAAGGATGAATGAAGGACTTCATCGTCCCGTGTGGCTGCTGGCCAAGGTGCTGAACTTTGACATGGCATCATCAGAGAACACAAGAGCAAAGCAACAGGAACCTCTGAAATGCTTCCTTTTATTTTATTGTGTTCGTGTTTTGACAGAAACATGGATAAAGATTCTGTACACTTGGATATTATGGGTGGAAAATCTATCAGCATTGAGTCTGTGGTGATCCAAAAACAAAGAATGTACCGAATGAGAGTCAAGTTTTTGCAGGACAAGCCAAAAAGTAGGTGATCCATTGAGTGTAAATAATAAAAATCTGAAACCAGGAACGATGTCACTTACATCACGTTTTATAATATATTAGGAGCTAACTCTGTTTCTTTGTGTTTTCATAATGCAGTCACTCTGCATTCATACCGTAATAAGAAGGACATGACCAAATACATGGCATTCGGCATCGAAAATAAGGGGCAGCTCAATTTTCCTGTGATCGTGAGGAGAATAGATTTGGTGACTGGAGAAGAAAAGCTGGTGAGTTCAAAATATATTAAGTGTCCAGCCAAGTGTGTAGAGAAACAGGACCACAGTTCTGTAAATACAGAACAACAAAGAGCATTTATAATGTATATGGAGCAAGGAACAAGGAGGTGCATCCAACCACGTGGCCTTTGAGTGTTTATATACAAACTCATATTTAAGAAACCTGAAGTTGAAGTTGTCCACATACTTTTGACCATGTTGTGTAGATCCAGAGTTCTTCCTATTGAGATCAGAATTGGCTGCAAAATTACTCATTTGTCATCCTACCAGGTGCTGGAGCTTCAAAGATGCGAACAGATGAGCGAACCCGACACAAGGGCACTGTTTAAGATGGAGACCGACGGAACGTGGGGCTGCCTGAAATCGCTTGCAGAACCCAGTCAGTACCTGAATGTCAGTGGTGATTACATCGAGCTCAGCTCCAAACCACAGCATAATTTCAAGATCAAATTTTTTGAAGAAGTTATAATTCAAGAGTGTACCCTGCACTCAATCAAGTAAGTCAGATCAGCTTCTCTTTTGCCTGACATGCAACACTGTCCGTATTTATATAACACACAAGATCTGAACATCTATCTATCTATATATATATATATATATATATATATATATATATATATATATATATAATCGATTTAACTTTAGTAAACTGAGTGCAGATCAGAGATCAGAGAATTGTGCAGACAGGTCAGCGCGGCGTACAGATAACAGATGAAACCGTCGTGTCATAAACGCACTAAACACGACATGAACGATCAGTGTGGATTTACATTCATTCATTACTTATTTGTTCCTCAGATGTAGAACATCAAGCACTTTACTTCCATACTCCTCAAAAAAAGCTTTGCTTAAATTCTGGAGCGTTTTTTGGTTCTTTTTGCTTATGCAAATCTGGAATGACAGTCTTCATTCTAATTCATGCCAGGGTGTTCAAATGGGTTTAGCTCAGGGCTTTATGTGTGGACACCAAATCTCACCAACCGTGATTTTGTTTCCTAAGCATATTTAGAGAAGAACACTGTCCACTGTGGGGCTTTATTGATTATTGCTATACTAAAATAATGTTTAAAAAATTTACATGTTAAGTTTTCTTTTTTTATATTTAAATTTTTATACAGAGAAAGGATGTGATGATGTGTGTGAATCCGCTATGTGCTATGTACCTGATATGTTGTTTTTAATTAAAAGTCACCAAATGTAGTTTGTGCACAATGTGGTTAGTGTAAGTAAAGAAGAGTCCGAAGAGGGAGGGATGCAAGACTCTTGGGAGTGGTTGAGTTTCTCTGTCCTGGGCCCTGTGATTGATTACTCTTTGTCTTTTTCTAAATTCTCTGAGCACGGACTCCTGTCCATCCTTAATTCATAGAACACAACGGAACCCACACGGGAACCAAACCTGAACCGACTTGCTGTGAGGTGATGATTACCCACAGCACCGCCATGAAAACAGTAGTTAGACAAAAATTGTTGAGATGAATGTCGTTGAGATTTTGAGCTGCTTTTTTGAAAAAAAATTTCACAACCGTGACGCTGTGCAGCGGTGCATGATGAACCTGCGAAACAAAAAGAAGTGGTGTTTAATTACAAGTGAGAGTGTGTTTGGTGTGCCACTCGATGTGCAATCTGATGCCATGAATTGCTTTCCACTTTCCTCCAGGTGAAAGTGTTTGTAAAAGATTAGAGTGAGTGGACTTCTTGCAGTAATGTAAACTGTTGGAGTAATAGTTCCTAGCAGTTCTGTCACTCAAGTCACTCAAGTCTTATTGCCACAGCAGCATATAATCAAGCAGTTTGGACTGTATACACCTTACGTTGGGGAACAGTTTGGGAAGGGCCTTTTTTCTTTTGGAATGACTGTGTCCCAGAGCACACTGCTAGGTCCATAAAGACATGGTTGTCTGAGTTTGGTGGACCACACAGGGTCCTGACTTTAGCTGAACTTTGACTTGGCATCATCACAGAACACAAGAACAAAGCAACGAGAACCTCATCTGTAAGCTTACTTTTATTTTACTGCTTGTGTTTGTGTTTTGACAGATGCACGAAAGAAAATTATACTGAAAAAACAAAAACATACCAAATGAGTGTTGAATGTTATATGGCACGAGTCCCTGGTGATAACAACGAGCTCAGCTCCAACTCACAGCATTATATCAAGATCAATCAATGCAAGCCAATGTCATTGCAAATGCAGAAGGAGGACACATGTTCGGACACCCTTCCCATCCAGCACCCCTCACGCGTACGCCGGGTGTTTTATGCCGTCCTCCTGCCGAAGGTGAACACAATCAAGTGCTTTGCTATGAATATACACCTTAACAGAAACAGTTTGGGGAAGGCCTTTTTGGCTTTCACACACGGCTGTTTGAGATTAATGTGGATGTTGAACTTGACCGCCCTACCAACACCTTCGGGATCCACCAAAACGGAGAACGTGAGCCAGGTCCCTTCATCTAACCCGATTCCCACAGTCACAGACACTCAGAGTTTTGTAAAAAAAAAAAATTTATAATAATAAAAAAAAAGAACTCCCAGGTTTTTAGAGCGAAAGCTGTTATAGCTTTAATGGGAGAACAGTTGAATCATAGGATTACTCAGTGTTCTGGGGATTCTCGCTTCAAAATGGCTTTCAATTTACTAACTAGGCTTCTCGATTCCTAAGGTGTATTCAGACATACTTGCCATTCTTTACTACAGGTTTCGCTTTACTACGGTGATTTTAGATGCAGCCTAAGATTACAGTAACTGCCTGCTTACTGCCGTGTGGATGGCTCATGCAGCGAGCTGCCGGGGTACGAGTCTGTTGCTCTTTAATGGCTTTACATAATGTGATAGTTAGGTGAAGGAATTAATACACTGGGACGTGAAGGGAAGGACCGGAGGGGTCAGATTGACTGGTGGTGGCTTGATTACATACAAATGGTAGCTAACGACGAACGATGTGCATTTTATTGTACATACTGAAGGTAACGATATGATTAAATAAAGATTGTATTATTTTTGGATTATATAAAGACAAGAGTGTGTGATTTCATTACAACCTTTGGGGGCAGCATGGTGGAAGGCTCGGAGGGAAACGTGGACTCCACCCGAGGGCACAAAATAAAAGTATAAGGTTTATTAAAATCATCAAGTGTCACTCCTATTAGTGCATATCAACAGCGGGAAGATAAAGGAGCAGAGAGCGACCTACCAGACCGACACCACGGCGCATCGGCATCAGGGAAGAGTCTCACCCTTCAGGAGGACAGAGTGTCCTGGTGTTAGAACCCGGGCTTGATGCATGAGTTCAGTAGACACACCGTTCTGCATAATGATCCAGCACCAAGCACTCAGTGACGTCGTCTCTAAATTTGAGTGGGAACTGGCACCTGCTGCTACCTCACACTGTGCACCCCATCTGAACCCTGAAGGTAAGATTATATATTCAAATTAAAGTGCTTTTAAATGTACTCTGAGCCTGTCTTGCTGAATAAGCAGGGGATTTAATGTCAGTGGCTGATGGGAGATGTTCCTACAGCCACGTGACCACATTCATATTTTAATACGTGAAAACATCTGTCTGTAGAATATGTACGAAACCTCCTGATGTACCGTTCTATACCTCACATGTAGGAGAACCTAATGAATGGCAGACCTGTTTATGAACCTTCACCGCGAGTTTAATCCCCGCGTCTTTTCTTTCCACATGGTGCCGCATGATTTAAACCTCCCTGCGGATGTGCGATGACGTAGGCGCTCCCTGTTCCCTCCAGCTCCTGTTTGGTGGATGTTTTTCAGCCGGTCAGTCAGTCAGCAGGTCAGCAGGTCCATTTCACATCATCACACATGAAAACAGGCCTTTCTTACAGAGGGCAACGTCCCAAATCACATCAACACTTAGCTAGTGCCCTTATCTACTTTCAATAATCTTGGCTGACAATTTGGTCTGACCTTTTAAACCCACTGAAATGAAGAATAGACAAGTTGGGTGGGAAATAAAACGAGATTAAATGCAAAAAAATAAAAAATAAAAAAAAAAGTAAAAATTTTCCACAGACTCCACTTTAAAAATCTGATCAAAAGTCGTTTAACGAATCGTGGAAGCTGAGAGCTTGATATTGTGAAACCTTTTTTTTGGTGTTTGTATATCTTTAGCCCTTTTTTGATCAGACGTGCCACCAATCAGGTTTTATTTGGAATTTGCCTAAAAACTGTTTCATCCCAAAGTATTTAATGACAGCACAGTTTAAAATCGATCTCAACGCATTTCGCAATAAAAGCCATGGACCGAGTCACGATCTCAACAAATAGTTTTATTTCTATGTTGAAAGGAGGTCCGTGAAGAGGTACAGCAGAATAATCTGGACTGAACAGCTGCCTTTGTCGAAGGAAACAGTACAGAAATGTCAAAACAGAGTTCGAAGATCCGACAAAAAACACGATGGCTTCAGAGGGTTTCGAAACAAAACCCGAAGGAAACTCAAATCGAGGGTCAGACGAGTGAAGCGCAGTGGAACACTGTAATGATGGAATTCATCTGGACATTTCATAACAGCATTGTAATAAAGATCAAAGGATAGTAAACTGAATCAGACATGCGCGATGTGGAAAAAAAGTATCGGGACGCCGGGCTGTATGCACTCATGTGCTTAGGGGGAAAAATTTTAGGGAAGGCCCCGTTCTATTTTAACATCAGTTCTACAAATCAAGGTCCAAAAAGACACTGTTTTAATGAGTTTGATTTGGAAAATATAAAACTGACTCACACACACAGAGCGCTGACCTCAACCTCATCCAACATTTTTGGGATGAACGAGAAGCTTGTGAGCCAGGTCATCTTGTCGAACGTCAGTGTCTGACCTCATAAATGCATTTCTGAATTCTTATAGAGAGAGACAAACTTTTTAGTTACAAAGAGGGAGGGAGAACAACTTTAAACATGATTAAATCGCCTCTAGATGCCCCAATACTTTAGTCCACATAAATGTACGGAACAGAATTTCATTAGAAACGTGCGACAGGAGGTGGGTTGGATCGGATGACGTTCTCAGACAGAACGCAAAAAAAATAATAATAATAATCATAATTTTAAAAGGGGAAATAAAACTGCACCGAAGAAAACAGAAACGATACAACCAAACTGAAATCCAGAAGATTCTTAATACTGTGTTGTATTAAATTTTAATGACCTTAATGAGGGTTAAAAAAGCAGAATAGTTCATTTTTAAATACTTCCTCCGAAGCATTGGTTTTTCTATTCCTATATATAAATATATTTCTATATATGTGTATTTATATACTCCATATGTATTATTTAAAAATAAGTATTTAACCGAGGCTGGCTGATCAGATCTCATCTGGTTTCTTTGTCTGGAGATTCTTCTTAATTTAAATGTTGAATTCTACACTACACTGAGCAACTCTTTACGCAAAGCACTAAAGGCTCATGAGGATTTAAAAATAATGATGAAGAGCAAAGTGGCGTCGTTCCTTTTGCATGTAAGTGTGCTTCATTTCAGAATAATTTAGCATGTACATCCGCAGTGGTTAACTTCACCCCAGATTGATTTTCTTCCTGGTAATGAAAATAGGAATTACAAAATGAGCACAGGGCTCACTCTTAAGGAAGATGGTGAAATAGCACCTTTCGGCATGATTGGCCCATGCTGCGTGCTTGCGAAATGTCCGAGCTGCTGGTAGAATCCACAGCCAAAAATGAGGACGCAAACAAGCCTGGCATCATGTCGGGATTTCATTTTAACGCTAAGAACGAGGTTCGGTGGTTCCTTCTGAGCACTCAGAAGAACATGCCCCAACAACCAAGCACTTGACTCTGCAGTACATGTGTTTTTGGGGATTTGGAGACCCCTGTGGTCAAACTGTGGAGTTGCAGGTTTTCTGGACGAGCACATGAGGATATTATTTATGTTTTCAGGAGTTTAATATGCGGAACGATTACAAGCAACATGGTCTAAAGGGCGGTTTAGTGTCTTCAGTTTACCCAGGAGCATGTTGTTTAGATTGTGGAAGGAAAACCCATGCAGGCACAGGGAGGACATGCTGACTCCCGCCGTCCAACCGCTTAATAACTAGAATACTGAACAAATAAGCAGAAAGGGTTTAATTAAATACCCCATGCCGTCAATGAATCCCCTGACTTGACAACCTTAACTTGGGTGTAATGAATAAATTAACCAATAAAATTGTGTAATTATGTTGTTAACGTCAACTTAATGTGGTAAATGTATCAGGATGACTGAATAATCAGTTTCTCTATTTTAAATCATTACGCCATTAATGTTCCTTACTGCAGCGTCAAAAGGTCTAACGCAGAGCCCTGCAGTACAGAGACAGAGAAACCCTCAGGAAAGAAGATTAGGTTGTACCCCATTAACTCCAGTTTGCTTCGTGGGTATCTATTGTGTTCTGATGTGTGCCTGAGGCAGAAGTCTATTCACAGCATCACATTTTATTTAAAAATGTACACAAAATGTAACATATTAGATTTGGAACCACAAAAAGTGACTGAGGTGATTTTTAGGGAAAATTATTTGAGATCCGGATCGCCAAATATGGACATAGTGAGGACTATAGAATGACCATGACCATTGTGGTACCACACTTTAGACAGGTTTATAGTTGTTTAAGCAAATGCTTTACGAGCAGCAAATATAAAGGTGGACAATAATAATAATAATAATAAGCAATTTACATTCCAATCTCTTTAAAAACACTTCCCGCAGGGCCCCTAGATAAAACCCTTATGGAAATCTGTTAAAGAGACAAATTGAAATACTATCACGGTGCAAACTGGAGCTGTTCCCCGAAGAATATTGCAGCTCGCCAGCTGAGAATGTTGTGTAGCTAGCTAAAAAAAAAACATACATTTCTGCTTTAAAAGTATTATTATTAATGTTTATGAAAGAGGTTCTTAGACACACAACTTTATTTGCCTTTTTTTTTTTTGTATTTACGTTTCCCGTGCGCGGTGTGCGACTTGCTTCGGGTTTGACTCTCGAAGACATTAAACACACCATGACCTAACGAAGACAAAAACAGACACAATAAGTGTTACATTTAAAAAGACTTTTGTCTGCAATGGTGACACGTTGGTCGTATCACTTTGTGGTTCGTTGTCCTCCCTAAGGACGGGCACCGATGTGGAGATGGAAACCACGTTTAGGGTCACGCTGAGCCTGATTGCACATCAGCTTGGAGGAATTGTCAAAGCAGGCTATGAACTCAATGACGAGCGAATGATTTATTTATGAGGCTCCTAGTCAAGTGTCTGAATCTCCTGTAACTGATCCCGATTCAGTCACAGAGAGAATTTAATATCTCCAATCTACCCATCAGCATGTCTTTAGAATGTGGCAGGAAACCAGAGTCTGCAGAGTTAGACCATTCAGACTCCACACAGTAAGCACCCTTGTTCACTCCAAATGGTAATTACACCTGGGACGATCTTGCTGTGGGGCAGAAGCACTCAGCGCCCCCGTGACGCCCTCATGTCGTGCAGTATGTAGCACCACCTTGAACCGTCTTAACGATTGAGGGTGGATGCATCAGTGCATTTGTAATGCATATCCCACTCTATGGATGAGCAGTAGAATTGAGTCAGGAAGGGTGTTAAACTGAGCTGAATTATATATGCAGTTCTCCCACAGTTGTGACCCCCCTAAAGAGGAGGAGCAGGGCCTTCCCCAAACTGTTTCCACAGCATTGGAAGCATATTGATTGCACTCTATCTGAAGGTTTGGCACCATCAATCAAGAAATATGCTTCTGAATCTGTTATTATTTTACTTATATATAGGTCATGCAAGGGCAGCATGGTGGCTTAGTGGTTTAGCACGTTCTCCTCTCAGCGCTGGGGATTTCCGGTTCGAATCCCCATCTGGGTGGAGTTTCCATGTTCTCCCCATGTCCGCATGGGATTCCTCCCACAGTCCAAAAACATGGTTGAAGATCACCTGAATTCTCCAAATTGCCCCATATAGAGTGTGTGTATGAGCGAGTGCCCGGCAATGGGTTGGCACCCTGTCCTGGGTGTACCCGAAACGTTCTCCCCTGGATGGGCATAGGGAACCCTTGTAGACCCTTTTAGAGGATAAAGTGGAAGATAATGGATGGATGGACGGATAGGTCATGCAAACCACGTGACTTGTATTTATCTGTGAATCTGTGCCTCTCACTATCTTTATAGTTGGTCAAGCTTAAGTGCCTGATGTACTATTCAGTGCATGGCAACTTAAAAGTGTCTAATTTTTTTTTATGATTTTCAGATTTAAGATGTCTATGCGGTTATACGAACCGATTCGGATCAGTCGTCGTCCACGTCGTCCCCTTCCGACTCCTCTTCCTCGGGTCTCCTCTCGTACAATTTGCCCCGCTGCCTCTCCTGGATCTCCTTCATCTCCTCGGCGTAGCGGCAGAAGGCTCCGCCGAACTTGCCCCAGGCTTTAAACGGCACCGTGATGGAGTTTCGGTAGCTGGGCTTCACCTCGCTGACGCGGAGAAACACGCCGTATTTATTCGCGCCGACGTCGAAAAAGAAGCGCTTCGAGTCCACGGTGATCGACGTGCCCTCGGGGAGCTCGCCGTATCCGCCCGGGAGGCACCCAGAGCCGGCCAGGTCTTCGTCGTCGCCGCCGTAGTCGTCGATCAACTTGGCGAGCGCGTCGCGGAACTCGATGAGTCCCTGAGCCGGCAGCGCGATGGTCTGTCCGGCCTGCATGCCCGCCGAGCCGGGGGGGCCTCCGCCCCCGAAGCCGGCCCCGCGATTGACAGTCTGCCGGATCCGCAGGAACCTGCCGCGCTGGTTCTCCTTCAAGTCGAGGTAGTATTTACGGTTCTCCCGGACGAGGAACTCGCTTTTCAGGGCCCGCCGCGGCGCGCCGTCCTCCCCGCTGGAGGACTGCGCTATCTGCTCCGCGGTGCTAGGCCCGAGCTGGGCGTAGTGCTCAATGAAGTCGCCCAAGTAGTCGCGGAACTCCGCCGCCACCGACATGGACAGGGTCAGCCTGCTCTTCGAGCCCCCGGCTCCGACCTCGGCGATCTTCACGAACCTGCCCTTCGAGTTCTGCTTCACGTCCAGGTAGAAGCGCTTGTTCTGGATGTCCAGGCGCTTGGAGGCCAGCTCCTGGGTCTCCTCTTGATCCCTGTAATGTGCAAACCCGCTCCCTCCGCCACTTCCACCGCGCTCACTCCCACTATCCCCATCCGCCATCTTCACCATCACCCGCCTGCTTCTCCACCAGCCTGCGCACTTCCACACACTCCCACAGCCCGCGTGTGCCCACCCGTATTCCTGCGGCGTTCGCTTAAATAACCCAACAATAAATAACAAACCATAACAAAAAAAAAAAATCAAACATAATATTAAAGAATAATAACGATAATAAACTCTGTCTAACCGATCCGCTTATTTTAACAAACATCCATTATGAACTCATTTTAAAACCGTTAAGTCGCTGTCACAATGACTCCTGTCCAATCAGCTGCCCGCAACTTAAACTACTAGCCAATCGCTGTGCGGGGTTGAGAATACTTGCTGTTAATAATAATAATAATAATAATAATAATAATAATAAAAATAATAATAATAATACTGTGAGATGGAAGCGCTGTAGCGCGCTGGGGATTCCCGGTTCTGATCCCAATCTGGGTGGAGTTTGCATGTCCTCCTCGTGTCCGCGTGAGTTTCCTCCGGGTTTCGCCCGTTTTCTCCCACAGTCCAAAAAGACATGCATCAAGGTCAATGGAATTCTCCAAATTGCTACATATAGAGTGTGTATGTATGTGTGAGTGAGTGTGTGTCTAGTGATAGATTGGCGTCCTGTCCTGGGTGTATCTGCCCAGCTCCCGAAACATTCTCCCCTGGATGGGCATGGGGAACCGGTAATCCAGTAATGATAGGTCCTCTAGTGGTTTATTGTAGTATTGCAGCCATAATTCGCCTAGGTCAGGCATGTCCAAAGAGCTGTGTTAGAATAAATACAAAAATTTATAATTCATAATTATTTTAAGGGTGGCACGGTGGTTTAGTGGTTTAGCATGTTCTCCTCTCAGTGCTAGGGATTCCCGGTTCGAATCCCCATCTGGGTGGAGTTTCCATGTTCTCCTCGTGTCCGCGTGAGGTTCCTCCGGGTTCGCCGGTTTCCTCCCACAGTCCAAAAACACATGGATCAAAAAAAAAAATTGAATTCTCCAAATTGCCCCATATAGAGTGTGTTTGTGTGAGTGTGTGCCCAGCGATAGATTGGCGCCCTGTCCTGGGTGTATCTGCCCAGCGCCCGAAACGCTCTCCTCTGGATGGGCATGGGGAACCCCCCCCCCGCGACCCTAATAGAGGATAAAGCGGAAGATAATGAATGAATGAATGAATGAATGAATGAATATTTATTGTACCACACGATGACGGCACCATTCTTATACTAGCCGTGTCTGCCTCAGCGCCGCTGGCAAAATTTTATTAAATAGGTCAGATATTCAGAGGCCACTAGGGGGCAGCAGAGGCGTGGCTTTTGATGATTTCTCATTAACCTGCGATGAAAACAGACGCTTCTGACACAACTACTGTTTTATTTTTTTTGAAAATTGTTTTATAATATTGCGTAACTTTTGTGATGAAAAAATATCAGAAGGAGCTATTGGCCCCCGGGCATCTTCACCTTCACCTTATGTCTGACACAGTATATTTGAAATGCTTGGCATTCTTATTGTGATGATATAAATAAAAAAAATGAGCAATATAAAGTTAGAAAATGGAAACGATGTTTTTAAAACGTAGGCTGCAAAGCTTAGGCTTAAAAATGTACAGATTTGTGTTTTGCACACGTTGTGAATGCATGTTATTATTGTTTCTATAGAAAGAATGTGATAGTATATAAAAGTGTGATTTAAAACGTAGACAGCATGGGGGGGGGGGGGGGGGGGGGGGGGGGGTTCGCATAATTAATAACATAATGTTTATAAATATAGAGTTTTTTGTTCGTTTTGGCGACAACTATATCTTAAAAACAATAAAATAAAAAAAATCGTACAATATTGAGTTCGCTTTGAGAGCAGTGTATTTAATTCATTTAATTTAATGTAGTTTAATAAGAAAGCATAATGAATTGTAAGTATAACGCTTCATTTAAAAAAAAAAAAAAAAGTATTTTAAAATGTAATAAATGTATATTTATGTTCTATGTTCTAAGTCCCGCCTTTCTGTGTTTGCTAAACACGCTTCGTTATTCGGTGGGGGGATGGGGCCCCGACGTCGAGCACGGCCTCGCCTCATTGGCCCGACGCGAAATTCGAACCAGCAAGATGTTCTTGGATTGGTCGTGTTCGGCGCTCGGCGTGTTTTTCTGTTAAACTGAGCGGTATTGTTCGTCGGTTTGAGGTTAAGTTGATTTGTCTCTGGTTCGCTTTTCGCATCGCGACCGAACGACCGGGACGTCGAAATGGTAATGTTTCGTGCGGCGGCGCGCGGCTTCGCTGCGTTGTAAAATACTTGGGAATATTTTGGGGTCTGGAGGTTTGCTTTAAAAAAAAAAAAAAAAAAAAAATTAATAAAAAAAATCAATAAAACAAATAAATATTACCGCCGATATCTTACCGCGAAGATATCGGCGTCCGCGCGCGCACTTCTGCACTCACGCACTAAGCAGTGTGAGTGCGCGTGCGAGGGGCCGCGGGCCCGAGGGCACTTCAGCACTAGTTAGTATGCGAATGGAGCACTTTGCACGTTTGCTTCGTTGGCGGTTAACGTAACAATGTTGGCGAAATGGACCACATTTTACATTTTATTCCGCTATATTATTCTGTTTATATCTATCGGCGAATTAATAATAATAATAATTATAATAATTATTATTGTTTATTTTTACAAACTAATATTCTCACTAAACACCATCAGTTTACTCATTATGCTTCAGTATCAATCGTATTTGTATATATATATTTTTAATCATCATTATTATTAACCTTAAAAATTTGTAATAACTAACTACAAAAGTTTTATTCGGCTCTCTTTTTTTTAACTAATGGAGCCCGGGTGTGTACCTTTACACTCGGTAATGAAACAGTAGGCCACTTGGTATGAAGAGTCTATCAGACTAAACTCACATCCATCAGTGTGTTTTTTTTTTTATGGAACTTGGTCATTTTTTGATTTAGATTGATAAGTTTTCATCTGTTTGTTTGCGTGCACGCCTCCTCAAATCCAGAAGTATTTGGACACATCCCGTAATAATTGCGTTCAGATGTTTTATTCGGTCCTGTTGTCAGATGTGTATGGAACTCAAACGGCCTGCCATGTGTTCTGGACCTCGGTATGCTTCCAGTTAAGGGGGAATAGTTTGGGGAAGGCCCCTATTCGGTTCCACTATGAATGTGCAACAGTGTGAGAATCATCACAATTACAATACTTACAATTAGAACCCCCCCCCCCCCATCTTGCAGCCAAAATGTGATGACGTGGAGTCACACACACATCTTATAGATTGCATGCAGGTGTTTAATTCGGTTAAGCTGATGTGTTTGACATTGTATGAACAGTTTGGGGAAGGCCCAATCTAGGGGTTAACTTGACCTTAAGACCCCAACCCCATTGAACCCCACGTTTTGAGATGAACTATGACAGCGAGTTTTTTTTTTGTTCTTATGATTATTATTTTATTTTTAATTAATTAATTAAAGGCGGCACGGTGGCTTAGTGGTTTAGCACGTTCGCCTCTCAGCTCTAGGGATTCCCGGTTCGAATCCCCATCTGGGTGGAGTTTCCATGTTCTCCCCGTGTCTGCGTGGGTTTCCTCCGGGTTCTCCGGTTTCCTCCCACAGTCCAAAAACATGGATCAAGTCAATTGAATTCTCAAAATTGCCCCCCCATATAGAGTGTGTCTGTTTGAGTGAGTGAGTGTGTGCCCAGCGATGGATTGGCGCCCTGTCCTGGGTGTATCTGCCCAGCGCCCGAGACGTTCTCCCCTGGATGGGCATGGGGAACCCCCCCCCCCCACGACCCTAATAGAGGACAAAGCGGGAGATAATGAATGAATGAATAATTAATTAATTAATCAATCCCCCCCTTCTTTCTTTCTCCTTTCTGAACTCACAAATGCAAAGTTCTCACCGACGCTTAAAAATTTTTTTGAAAAATTTTCCAGAACATAAGTCTGTTACAGAAGTGATGGAGCGGCTGTTCTGTTGATATCACAGGACTGTGTCGTCCAATCAGATCACATTTGCGTTTAAATAATTTTGCTTTTGTTTTCAGGCTGGTGGAAAAGCAGGAAAGGACAGCGGCAAAGCCAAGGCCAAAGCGGTGTCTCGCTCCCAACGGGCTGGACTTCAGGTGACCTTGCACTTCTTCGTCCATGTGTCACCCTCTTGTCACTGCTTGCACCTGCAGAGCTGGTTCTTCAACATGCGCCTGCTGTTTTACATTTGTTTGAACCTATAACAGTACCAGTCCCATCCCAAACTCCTTCTGTAATTCACGCCACCCCTCTGCCCCCCCCCCGCCCCGTTATCTGTTCGCAGTTCCCTGTAGGACGTATCCACAGGCACTTAAAGACCCGTACTACCAGCCATGGGCGTGTGGGAGCTACAGCGGCCGTGTACAGCGCCGCCATCCTCGAGTACCTTACAGCTGAGGTAAATATGGGTGCTTATTGGATGGTGTGTATATAAAGAATTAAGTGCTTTTTATGTCGTTTCATTACACTAGGGGGAGCCAGAGAGCTATATATGCGTACTGACTTCTTACTATATTCAGAAAGACGACTGTACTCATTCATTTATTATCTCCCGCTTTATCCTCTATTAGGGTCGCGGGGGGGTTCCCCATGCCCATCCAGGGGAGAACGTCTCGGGCGCTGGGCAGATAGACCCAGGACAGGGCGCCAATCCATCGCTGGGCACACACTCACTCACACAGACACACTCTATATGGGGGAATTTGGAGAACTCAATCGACTTGATCCATGTTTTTGGACTGTGGGAAGAAACCGGAGAACCCGGAGGAAACCCACGCAGACACGGGGAGAACATGGAAACTCCATCCAGATGGGGATTCGAACCGGGAATCCCTAGCGCTGAGAGGCGAACGTGCTGAACCACTAAGCCACCGTGCCGCCCGACGACTGTACTGAGACACAAAATAGTAGATGTTGTGCTTTTTACCTTTTCCACGTGGTAACTGAAATGTTGGGTGTAGGTGTTGGAGTTGGCAGGTAACGCGTCCAAAGATCTGAAGGTGAAGCGTATCACTCCCCGCCATTTACAGCTGGCCATCCGTGGTGACGAAGAATTGGACTCCCTCATCAAGGCCACGATCGCCGGTGGTGGTGAGTGAGCCCATTTACTGTATTTACAGTATCGACCCCGGTTTGTTATTCTCAGGAGACACACCGACTCCTCCCCAAATCGGTCTCTCTTACCTGGTCTCCGTGTGGTTTGTCTTCGTAGGTGTGATCCCTCACATTCACAAGTCCCTGATTGGCAAGAAGGGCCAACAGAAGACCGTGTGATCAGTCCCATACCCCCCTCCCCTCTCCCCGGTGCCCCAGACTTGAGGACTCACTTGGACTGTGACATCAGCTTGTGTTTTGTTTCTTCATCCATTTGTTTCTCTTGCTTTTTTTTTTTTTTTTTTTTTTTTTTCTTTGTTTCAATTTTTTTTTTTAATTAATGTACTAGCTGTAAAACTACATGATTTGTTTGGTCTTCGTTCTCGTCACCGGACCTTGTTCGCAGCTGTTTTAGAGAGACGTGCAGAAGTTTTGAAGGTGAAAATGTTTAAATTGGCTGTAAAGCTACAGAAGTGTTTTATACTTAAAAAAAAAAATGAAAACTGATAAACGCAACTTTTTTTCTTTTTTTTTTTATATAAAAAAAAAATCCTGCCTCTGTTGTCTTTTTTTTTTATTGCTGGTGGAACATTTTGCAAAGGTAGCAATTAACTAATTCATCTGCTGGGTTCTATTTTCATACAAATCACATGAGATCTCACTGAATGACCACACTGTCCGTGTGGATGGGAGGGGAGAGTCCCTGCAGGTGCTGCACCTTTGATGGAATAGCCCATCACACCTATGATGTTCACTGGGATGAAGAACTGGGTACCAAGAGGGTCATGAAATTAAGAACATGGTCATTAGCTCGTTTGATCCTGACGGTGTGGTACTGTAAGTTTGGCTGACTTTCTAGGCGCATTATGAAAACTCGCCACCAAGGGGCGACAAAGTCCTTTATTCTCGTTTTAAAGATACTAAACTATTTTCCACGTTTAAGTCTTCACAGAAGCGATAATGAGACTAAAATATCAACAAAATAAGCCCCAGCGCGAGCCTTGTTTATATCATACATCTTACTTCTAATTTACATACTTTTACAAAAACAATAAATCCACTGACATGTAAACGGAGTTCAGGGACCTCAAGAAGCTAATGTGTCATTAACTGCTGATTACAGCTTCAAAGTTTTATTAAGAAAGGTTCCATCCATCCATTATCTTCAGCTTTATCCTCTACTGGGTTCCCCATGCCCATCCAGGGGAGAACATTTGGGCGCTGAGCAGATACACCCAGGACAGGGTGCCAAGCCATCGCTGGGCACACACTCACACAGACACACACTATATGGGGCAATTTGGAGAAGTCAATTGACTTGATTCATGTTTTTGGACTGTGGGAGGAAACCCACGCAGACCAGGGAGAATATGGAAACTCCACCCAGATGGGGATTCAAACCAGGAACCCCTAGTGCTGAGAGGAGAACATGCCAACTACTAAGTTAAGGATTGATTATTTAAATATAAACAAGAACGTCTTCAGCTCATGTTTCCTTAAAGTTCCTGCTGATCAAACGGGCAGAAGCTTTTCCGACCCGATGTACCGACCGATTTTAATGAGCTATCAGTCCTGATACCAGAACCTTATACCAGAACCAGAGCTTTATAGCACGCAGATCGTGATGGGTGAGAGTAAATAAACAGCAGCTGTGTGCACTGATTTATTAAATAGAAAAAGTTTGTCACAGACACATCCATCATAAAAGATCTCTTTATAAGAGACGATGAAAAATAGAGGATTCTATTGAAATCAAGAATATTCAAGTTTACAGTATTGGCTTCGTGAAATGTTAAAAGCATTCAGTCGTAGACCTTTAATTCATCTCATTAATGAGCTGTAAACATAACTAAAACAAGAACGCTGTACATTTCCAGGCTGCTTTATTAGACACCCATGGGTTCTAATCTCAATGTCCACGTCATCCACACCAATGGACTTCCATAGTTTCTGGTTCCACTCTGTTCTCTGATGATTAGGACCCTCACAGAGCATCATTCAGGTGGTGGATGATTCCGAACAGGTGAATCTAATAAAGTGGCCAATGAAAATCCAATAAAGTGGCCAATGAAATGTTCTCACCGTCAGACGAGCCTCACCTTCTGTCCTGTACATGTATTTACACTTTGTATAAAAGCAGAACCATCAGCCCCCAGAGTGCCACTGTTCGTCTTTTAGAAGTCAGCGGTTGTAGTTGGGGGGGTTGAGTCTGGAGCTGCGCCTCCACCGCGTGTGGACCAGGGGCTTCGTTCCGACGAGCAGCGAAGCGCACTAGAAACCAAGCCGACTTACCGAAAAACACTCGTCCTCACTACACAAATTCAGTTTTGCACATACGGCCTTAAATTTTTACAAAACGTCCCATAATCATCATCCCAGAGTCGCTACAGATGCGGCTTCGTATTCACGCCGTTCGGTCTGTTGATGTTTTTGGGTCCTCACTGTTCCCGGTTCAAAAGACAAAGAGACGGAGTTGAGACGGAACCCTCAGTCAACGATTGTCTGCGACCAAAAGAAAAAACGTTTTTATTTGCACCAGTCGAACGTCTGGCCCATCATGCCGAAAAAGACGTGGTTGGGAACGCTGAGGAAGCGGCAGAGCTTTTGGAAAACCTCGGCGCTGAGGGGCGCGTGAGGTCTGCCTTTGGATTCGTCCAGGCACTTGTCGTGTCCCGCGGCGAGCAGACAGTAGAAGCCCTTGGTGCGGTTGAAGTAAAAGTTGTCCGGCGTGATCCGCGGGGGAAGTTCGAGGAACCGCTCCACCTTCTGAAGCTCGGGGAACGGATCTCGTACGAGTCCCTCGCCGTCCACGATGTGGATCTGGGACCTTGGGAAGTGGTCCAGCCATCGGGTCAGGTGCAGGTGGTACAGGCTGCGCTGGAGGGCTTTGTAGTTGGTGTTGATGTGCCCCCTGCGCAGGAGCAGCTCCTCCAGCGGCTGGTAGGACTTGTTCTGCTGGAGCCGGTTGTGCAGGACCTGGGTGTAGTCCGAGACGAGCCGCTCGGCCGGGTCACGCACGATCAGGAGGAGCTTCACCGCTGGGTTCACCGACCACAGTCTGGCCGGAGCCACCGGCGAGGTGAAGTACCCGGGGGTCTTTTCCACGGTCACCTGGCCGGCCCGCGTGGGCGGCATCTGGGCGCGGTACCAGTCCAGACCTTTGCGGAAGTTGTCCTCCACGTTGAAGAAGTGGACCTCCGCCTTCGCCACCTCCACATCTGGGTGAAGGTTGAGCATCTCCAGCAGGGCCCTGGTGCCACCTTTGCGTACGCCGATGATGACGGCGCCGGGCAGTCGGCGTGCGCCGGCGGTGTTGGCGCTGCCGTTTCGGGTCAGCGCCACCGCGGGGCCGCTGGCAGATCGCAGTTCGCGCAGGCAGACGTACAGCTGCGCCTGCAGCACCAGCAACAGGATGAGCGCCAGGAGGAGAGTCCACAACATGGCCGGACGTCGGTCAGGTCAGGGCTCCAGGAGTAATGAACACACACACACACGGCGGGTGGAGGCACACACACACACACACACACACACACACACACACACACACACACACACACACACACACACACACACACACACACACTGAGATGCAAGATGTAGCTACAGGCTTCTGTACGAAGAAACACAAAAACACAAACAGAGATTAATTATAATTTAAAGTATGTAGAAAAGGCACGGTGGCTTAGTGCTTGGCATGTTCTCCTCTCAGCACTAGGGATTCCCGATTCGAATCCCCATCTGGGTGGAGTTTCCATGTTCTCCCCGAGTGGGATTCCTCGGGGTTCTCCGGTTTCCTCCCACAGTCCAAAAAACATGGAACAAGTCAATTGAGTTCTCCAAATTGCCCCATAGAGAGTGTGTCTGTGTGTGAGTGAGTGTGTGCCCAGCGATAGATTGGCACCCTGTCCTGGGTGTATCTGCCCAGTGCCCGAAACGTTCTCCCCTGGATGGGCATGGGGAACCCCCCCCGCCACCCTAATATAGGATAAAGCGGAAGATAATGGATGAATGAATGAGTTTGTAGAAAAACATGGACTACAGTCTGCAACCAAAGAACTACAACATCCATCTATATGGCTATAAGTGTACCTAATAAAGTCAAGAAGAACAAGAAGTCCTGCAACAGATTGTTAGTGTTATTGGTAACCTCACTGTGACATCCATCCATTATCTTCTGCTTTATCCTCTATTAGGGTGGCGGGGGGGGTTCCCCATGCCCATCCAGGGGAGAACGTCTCGGGCGCTGGGCAGATACACCCAGGACACTCACTCACAAAGACACACTCTATATGGGGCAATTAGGAGAATTCACTGGACCTTGATCCATGTTTTTGGACTGTGGGAGGAAACGGGAGAACCCGGAGGAAACCCACGCGGACACGGGGAGAACACGCAAACTCCACCCAGATGGGGATTCGAACCGGGAATCCCTAGTGCTGAGAGGAGAACGTGCTAAAAACACTAAGCCACCATGCCGCTCATTGTGACATCATGGCGTCATTAAAACGTTCCATAAATAGCAGAACAAGAGGTCCTGCAGCACACGTTCCGAGACGCCGATGATCATCCCACGTCCAGGGTTCTAGGTCTGCGTCCGCCTCCCCGTCGAGTCGAGTTTATTAATTTAGTCGAGCGCCGGTCTGAGGCGGCGAGGCCGTGTAAACAAGCGCCGCTGTTCCCGTATTAATTGCCCCAGTGGGAGGCAGTTTTCAGGCCGGCTCACCGCCAGCCAATCATGCAGCTCATCACCGTTTACCGCCACGAGCCGCATCAGCTCCGCCGTGGCGGACGGGACGTCCGCCTAATGTCCCGTGCTTTAATTCCCCGGACGTGTTCTAAAGCTCTAAAGCTCTAAAGCTACAGCTGCTGAAAGTGTTATTCTAAAACTCATGTGCCTTTGATCTTAATGATCTCCCCTCTGCCTGCTGCCCCTGAACAGAGTCCCGCTCACGAGATCCGGTCCGAATTAAAACCCTCATCATCCTGTTCAATGTCCCGAAGATATTTATGGCTGAATTATAACAAAAATAATAAACGAAATGAAAATAGCACGTTCGCCTCTCAGCGCTAGGGATTCCCGGTTCAAATCCCCATCAGGGTTCTCCGGTTTCCTCCCACAGTCCAAAAACATGGATCAAGTCAATTGAGTTCTCCAAATTGCCCCATAAAGAGTGTGTCTGTGAGAGTGAGTGTGTGCCCAGCGATGGATTGGCGCCCTGTCCTGTGTGTATCTGCCCAGCGCCCGAGACGTTCTCCCCTGGATGGGCATAGGGAACCCCACCGTGACCCTAATAGAGGATAAAGCGGGAGATAATGAATGAATGAATGAATGAATGAAAATAACCCGGCGTTCGTTCATACCGAATAAACATGAGACACAGGGCACGCACACGAACCTCTAATTCACTGATCTCTCCAGTTTTCGTCAGTAGGATGTCCAAAATCAACATGCATCTTTGGGCGTCCGCATGCCTTCAAGTTTGTGGGAACAGTTTGGGGAAGGCCCTTAAGATTCGGGGTGGATGCCCTGCCGCCTACCGCATCAAACGCATTCGGGATGAACTCAAGAGAGCTCACAGATCAGCCTCACAGATCCAAAAACCACTCCAAAATCGAGCAAGAAGTCCTTTTAGGAGAGTGGAAGCTGTTATGGGGGGGAGTGAAGGGGGGGGGGGGGTAGAATGGGGCATCATAATTGGTGTAATGTGTTTCCACAGAGTATGTTGTTCCCCATTAAGGGCATAGAACCGGAAGCATGGACTGAGCGAGATAAGACCAAACTAGGAACTGTCTATCTCCTGATATACAAGCGTGTGTGTGTGTGTGTGTGTGTGTGTGTTGCAGGAGCCGTACAATGGCATGCGTTAAGCAGAACACAGGCCTCTTTCATCACACTTGTTATGACAGCGCCTCTCCCCGTTCCCCCCAATAAACTCGCGCGTTCACACCATCACCCCGGTTCCCCGTCATTACCCGAAGACCGATACATTTCCTCCCGTCAGGCTGAAGATTGTGTCGCGTCTCCAGACAACAGACACCTAACATCTCCGGAGTGATGCAAACACAATTACCCAGACTGCAATATACAGTGCCGAGTCTGTAATTCTGTTTAAAGCCTTAATTACGCCGAGTGAGTTTGATAGCCTGCAGATGGGTGCGAGCGCCGCTCCGCTGCTAAATGAACCCTGAAAGGAAGCGCGCTTTCCGGATGAGCTTTCCGTCTGCACTCCGCCGACACCCACACTTTTAATGGCAGCGATTCGAAAAAACGCCGGCGAAGCCGAGAGCGGCGCCGGTGCGTTCAGTCTCCATATTGGTCCTGATGCTGAGCAGTTTGGAAGTCAGACAGACGACGTGTTTTATGTTTCGGGCGACATTCTGGAGTCACTTTCGAAACGTGCTGATGAGTTTTCGACGGGGGCAGATGTTTAACCAAATACCCCAGCTCTGTTTTTCAGGGTGGGGGGGGGGGCAGTCCAATTGGAGAAAGCGGATTTTGGGATTATTGATTATTGGGATAATATGGGCTGAAGCAACATGATGATCTTGATGCTTCATCTTTTTGGTTGCAAACATTCATTCATTCATTCATTCATTATCTTCCTCTTTATCCTATATTAGAGTCTTGGGGGGGGGGGGGTTCCCCATGCCCATCCAGGGGAGAACGTTTCGGGCGCTGGGCAGATACACCCAGGACAGGGCGCCAACCTATCACACACTTACACACACAGACACGCACAGATACACACTCTGTATGGGGCAATTTGGAGAACTCAATTGACTTGATCCATGTTTTTTGGACTGTGGGAGGAAAACCGGAGAACCTGGAGGAAACCCACGCGGACATGGGGAGAACATGGAAACTCTACCCAGATGGGGATTCGAACCGGGAATCCCTAGTGCTGAGAGGAGAACGTGCCAAACCACTAAGCCAAGACAAAAAGATTGGAACTTCGTTCATCTTCCAGGAAAACCATCATCCACAAAAGAACAAAAGTATTAGGACACGACTCCTAATCAGAGGACGCAGGCGTTTCATTCAGTCCAATGGTACAGGTGCATCTGATCCAGCACCCAGCCGTGCGTTTCGCACAGAACATTTGGACATAAACGTCATGAATGGTTCCCCATGGCCATCCAGGGGAGAACGTTTCAGGTGCTGGGCAGATATTCCGAAGACAGAGTGCCATTCTATCGCTGGGCACACAGAAAAAAAAGCAGACTACATGGGGCAATTTGGAGCAGTCAATTCACCATGAATTCAAGTTTTTGGACTGTGGGAGGAAACCGGAGAACCCGGAGTTAACCTAGACGTACATGGGAGAACCTGCAAACCACACCAGCGTGCCGCCTCAACGTGCAAAATACAAACGTCTGTCCCAAAGGCTTAAAAACAGCAAACCGATTTACAAAACAGGACATTTTTAAAGCTAACTTTTGTCCCGTTGATTAAACATAAGTGGCGTTAATTGGAAACCCTGCAGCTGACCACTCACCCCGGCCGAGGACGAACCCCGTTCACTGGCCCTTCATTCCGGAGGGGAGGGGGATGTGTGAACAAATCTCTGGAACATTCCTTTAAAAGCGAATCCAGCAGCACGATGCAATGTGTCCTCGAGAAGATCTGCTCCCTCTCTAACGCTGTGGGAAGACAGAGTGGGATTTTAGAGGCAGAAGGGAAGACGGCGGGGCAGGAGATAAGGGGGCGAGGGGCAGGATGAGGGGCGCGTGGAGGGAAGGAGGGACTCTGAAGATGAACTCCTCTGGCTGAGGCCTCTCTCTCTGGGTTTAAGCGAGACGCCGACCCGCACCATTCACCCCGGCCTTTTGCACACGGACGCCCCGCCGCGTTTCAAATTACTCCGTTCACGGAGCTCCCGCGTTTGTCCTCGCGCCTCTCGGCGACCTTCTTTCCTTTCCCTCGTCTCGCGCTCACGCTTGAAGATCTGGGTCAATCGCCTCCAATACTCAAAACGTTCCCCCCGCACGCCGCATGCATTAGTAATGAGAAGTTTGTGCAAATGTGTGCGTGCCTCTGAGAGCTGGGCGCTGGGAGGGGGGCAGACTGGTGACGGGGGGGGGGTTTGCATGCGGAACAGTGGGGGGTCTGATTTGGAGGGTCGGGGCTATTTAAAGGAGAGCATGGCAGCGTGTTTCAGCCCTGTTTACCTGTCTGCCTGATCTGTTCGGTCACCGAGGATAAACGCCGTAATGGATTGGAACAGCTCAGACATGTAAACTGGAAATATGTGAAGAGCAGGGACAGGACTGAGGACTGAGGACTGAGGGTGAATATATAAGGGTTTGCAGCCCCACTGGCTCACGTGCACACAGCTGATGCCTAACCGGGAATTACAGCAGTCGCGGCAACCGTTATTTTTATTTTTATGTGCAAGGATGTAAACAAGTGAAATAACCGCGCTTTCTTATCGGAAAGACAAGTTTCCCGTGAGGAAGTTCCACACGAACTCCGTCTGAGGTCGGAAGTCGGATACATCGAAATTTTCGATTCAGCACGTGACATAAACACTATTTCCAAGATGACTGAACAACATACAATGATGTTACATTTACATTTACATTTACATTTAGTCATTCAGCAGACGCTTTTATCCAAAGCGACTTACAAATGAGAACACCACAAGTCAGAAGCCATGGAGAAAACCAACTGCACTGTAAATTCATCAAACCTGATTGTTATTCGAAGCTGCACCCCCCCCCCCCTTTTTTTATTTATTTATTTTTTTTTATAACAGGTATTTGTTAAAGAGATGCGTCTTAAGTAGTTTCTTAAAACTGTTTAATGATTCTGCCTTACGGACAGAGTTGGGAAGATCGTTCCACCATGTTGCAGTGGTGAACGCCACAGAGTGAGAATCAGCTCCTCGGTGAGGTGGAACCACCAGGCGGCAATCATCACTGGAGCGAAGTGAACGAGTCGGAGTGTGTTTTGAAAAGATAGAGTGAAGGTAAGAGGGGGAAGATCCAGAAATGGTTCTGTATGCCAGAGTCAGCGACTTGTACTGAATGCAGCAGCTACAGGGAGCCAATGGAGGGAAGTGAGTGATGGAGTGACATGAGTTCTCTTGGGGGTTAAACACTAGTCGGGCTGCAGAGTTTTGAATTAGGTGAAGAGGTCTGATGGTGGAAGTTGGGATACCGGCAAGTAGTGCATTACAATAATCAAGCCGGGATAGGACTAGGGCTTGAACAAGCAGTTGGGTAGCATGTTCAGTCAAAATACAAGATGAATCAACATACGATATCAAATAATAACCTACAATTCAAAAGTCAATTCTAATAAAAACATTATGTTTTGAACATCTACAATAACGCACGTTATTTTGCACTGCTCCAAAACCCTTTATTATCTATACGATGTAACAAAGCTCGACAGGATCCATGTTTTTTTTGGTTTTTTTCTTCTTCCCATACAAAGCACATGAATGCACCCAAATCTGGCACACGAGCTTCGTCTCGGAGAAACCCACCACCTGACGTCCACTTGAAAGCGCCATGACTTATAATTAGAGAGCTTTATTGTCATTGTAAATGATACAATGAAATTCCGAGTGGTACCTCTTAACGACCAAGAACAAACGACGGAACATGTATCCATAGAAACTTTCAATAAGTTTGTAAGTGTATAAAATAATAATAATATTATAATATACAATATAAAACACAGATGAATAATAGTATGATAGCAGCCACTAGCAAAGCAAAATAGAAAACAGAAATAGAAAAAAAATATATGCAGACACTACACACATACTGTCACAGAGCTTGTTCTTCCCCAGATGTGAGCGGCTACGCGGAGCAATCGCTTACGCGGCTCGCGCATAGTGAGCGCTTCCCGGGCACCGGCTACGCGGGGAATACTGCGTACACCGGTCCAAACGGAGGGAACACGCTCCCACGAGTGCGACGCACAGCGACGCACCGTGGCAGAACGCGAAAGGAGAAATTCCAGAAACACCGGGATAAAAACCAAAACCGAATTTATTAAAAACTGGTGATGGAACACCAACAAAAGGGGGAACAAACGAACAAAGTAACATTGGGTATGATAACCGCAAAACAAAGACGTGCACAGACTTGAGGGAAAACGGAAACTAAATAACAACCCAACTAATCACGTGCACAGAAACAAACCAATCACCCAGTTCAGACAATTTAGAACCCAAACGAGGGACAGGCACCTGTGACACATACACACACACACACACTATATATATATATATATATATATATATATATATATATATATATACACACACACACACACACACACACACACACACACACATACATTTAAAAAAAAAAAAAATATATATATATATATATATATATATATATATATATATACACATACACACACACACATCTGCATGATAGCAGCAATATATAACAGAGTGCGTAGAGAAACTACAAAGACTACAATCTGTAATTGTAGAACTACAAAGTCCATCTGATTTCCAGACTCACGAATCATCTCACTCACAAACTCACAAAGACAAGTGGATCAGACTGATGTTTCTTCAGAGAGAGAGAGAGAGAGAGAGACAGTGTGTGATGTCTGATGATGTGATGGAGACACACACACACGCTGATCTCAGTCGTTGGATGGATGTAGGTGTGGAATTCCATACGGCGTTCCGTGTGCATGAGAGGATTCACAATGTTCCGTTGTTCGGACAACATGGACGGAGCCTGGGGGGGGGGGTGAGTGGGTCTGAGGGGAGAAGGCTGTGTCAGTGGTGATCTGTCTCTCAGTAGGGGGTGTGGGTAAGAGGGTGAAACTGCCAGATGAAGGTGAGATGTGTGCAGTGGGTAAGACATCACTGCTTTTAGTGAGAAATGGCTCCGTGTTGTTTGTTTCTGTGTGAATCTTAAAAATGTAGACGAAATCATGTTCCACACTACAGCAGAACCGGGGGACCAAATCCTCACACCAAGATACAAAATCCATCCATCCATTATCTTCAGCTTTATTCTCTATTAGGAAGGGGGTTCCCCATGCCCATCCAGGGGAGAACGTCTCGGGCGCTGGGCAGATAGACCCAGGACAGGGGGGGCAATTTATCACTGGACACGCACTCACTCACACACACAGACACACTCTATATGGGGCAATTTGGAGAACTCAATTGACTTGATTCACGATTTTGGACTGTGGGAGGAAACCGGAGAACCCGGAGGAACCCCACGGGGAGAACATGGAAACTCCACCCAGATGGGGATTCGAACCGGGAATCCCTAACGCTGAGAGGAGAACATGCCAACCACTAAGCCAACGTGCCGCCCTTCATACAAAATCAAAAAATAAAATAAATAAAAACACAGCGGCACGGTGGCTTAGTGGTTTAGCATGTTCTCCTCTCAGCACTAGAGATTAACGTCCTAAGTGGAGTTTCCATGTTCTCCCCGTGTCCGCGTGGGTTTCCTCCGGGTTCTCCGGTTTCCTCCCACAGTCCAAAAACATGGATCAAGTCAATTGAGTTCTCCAAATTGCCCCATATACGTGTATCTGTGTGAGTGAGTGTGTGCCCAGCGATAGATTGGCGCCCTGTCCTGGGTCTATCTGCCCAGCGCCCGAAACGTTCTCTCCTGGATGGGCATGGGGAACACCCCCCCCCCCGCGACCCTAATAGAGGATAAAGCGGAAGATAATGAATGAATGAATGTTTGCAACCAAAAAGATGAAGCATCAAAATCATCATGTTGCTTCAGCCCATATTATCCCAATAATCAATAATCCCAAAATCCGCTTTCTCCAATTGGACTGCCCCCCCCCACCCAAAAATAAAAACATAATAGCGGATCATCACACCTGTACAATCAAAAGGCATCACCTCCTCCACCTGAGGCGCGTGTCCCAATCCATCCACCCATGTGGTGTATATTCCATTAGCTGCCTTAAAGTTAGGAGTGTTACTCCCAGTTCTCCCAGTGAGAGAAAGCGTCACATCCCGAAGATAGACACTTGTTTCAGTGACGTGTTCTGTACTATTTTAACATAACGAGGCTAATTAAGCAGCACTCGTTCCGTTCCGGAATCTCAGAAGTTGATCTTGTAGTCAGGAGTTAAACGTGTCCTCTCATTATAAAGCGTTTATTTTCGAGCTTGTTTTGAGACACGACGCGAGGACGAGACACGTGTACGTCTCCGATGAACAGCATCTCGGCAGCTGACGCCACAGTTGGTGTCTCGTTACAGCCAAGAGACGCCCATGGTGCCATAATGGAACAGTCTGATCATTTAGAAACAAACACATGCACGGAAAAAAAAAAAAAAAAAACACCCGGCAGACTCGCAGCCCGCGGCGTCTCAGGTGTGTGTGGAGCCGCGGAGACGAAGTGGAAAGTCTGATTGGGAACCAGAACAGGATTTTCAGCATTACGGAGGTTTAAAGAGACTTTCGATAATGAAGTTGTTAAAATCCGAACTCGGATCTGATGGATTCGGCTCGGACCGGCGGCTCCGCCGTCCTGCAGGATGTTACCGCAGACCGCCGAGCTCCTTCAGACGGATTTTCACCGAATTGCATCAGTTCATCTGTTTTAGGAAAAAGAGACTTGATCATTACACAATCTGTACATTAGTCACTCACGGAGGAGGAGGAGGAGGAGGAGGAGGAGGAGGAGGAGGAGGAGGAGTCCCTCACTGAGGCCACCGCGGTCCTCACAAGGTTCCATCCTTAGAAACCATCGACAGCAGGGGGTTTTTCCTCATCACTCTCGCTCCATCTTTAGAAGACAGCAAAACCGCTTAAAAACAATTAACCTTTATAAAAAGCTCTATATAAATAAACGAGGTGACCGTGACATCACCCACACACACACACACACACACACACACACACACACACACACACACACACACACACACTGCCATGACGACTACAAACAACGGTGAAAAAGGCAGACGGCCAAACTTTTCATTTCCCTCACGTACCGAGCTCCTGCGTCCTGAGTGAATGCTTCTGCTGCCAGTTCACCGTGGCCACCTCCCACCCACCACGCCGGTCCCCCCGTCCCCCCGATGGCCGGCCGTCTGGAGGGCCGGAGGTCCAGGCATCCCCTCACGGCCGGGTGCGGTCCCTCGATCCGATGCGCCGCCGCGATGGAATGCAAATGGCGAATTACCCACCGGGTCAGCGCATTGATGTGACTTCAAATCAGTGATGAATGACGTCCTCACTCACTAATTTGCGTCACGCGCGTCCGGCCGGCGACGCCTCGCTTTCTTTCCCGGGCCTTTGAGGGCCGGCGCGGAAATAAGCAGATAGGAATGAAAGTGATTAGATGAAGAGAACAGTTGGAGGGTGAGAAACGGTCGGTGCCAGAGGAGCGTTTCTCAATCTCGTCTCGCAATGCCAATTAGAGAGAGCGAGAGAGAGCGAGAGAGAGAGAGAGAGGAGACAGATGAATAGTGCTGTCAAACTGGGAGCAGGTGCCAGGCATTGTGTATGTGTTTGTGTGTTTGTGTGTGTGTGTGTGTGTGTGTGTGTGTGTGTGTGTGTGAGAAAGAAAGAGAGTGTTTTCGAGTGTGTCTGAGTCTTTCAGCAACTTCCTAACTAATTTACTCGCGTCCACGTTTGGCCGCTCTTGCGCGGTGGCGGCGGTGCCGTTCACGTCTTTCTCTGAGCGTTAAAGACCAGGCTTTGGTTTCTGAACAGAACCATGAGAACACGGAGAACACCGTGATTCATTAAATCGATTCGCTGCTTGGTTTCAAACACATAAAAACCTTTAGAAGCGCGTGGACCGATGGACCGTGAAAATGTTCCAACACTTCATCAGACACACGAAGGTTAATGCTTCAGGTGCGCGCGCCGCCGTCGCCACGTTCCTGTGTGATTACCACGCCGCTGACTCAGCTCATCTGTATGATGAATTAAAATCTGACATCGCTCGCAATAAAAGAAAATCAACAACGTGACATCACAGAACAGAATACGGCTATAAGGAGTACGGCGTCGCGGAACACACTATAAGGGGTACAGATTTGCGGAACGGTCACTATAGAGTACAGATTTCTGGAACCATCAGTATAAAGAGTATGGTTTTGCAGAACACTCAGTATAAAGAGTACGACCTTATAGTGGAACACTATAAGGAGTACAGCTTTGCAGAACAGTCAATATAAGGAGTACGGCATTGTGGAACACTCAGTATAAAGAGTACGACTTTGTAGAACACTAAGTATAAAGAGTACGGCATTGCGGAACACTCAGTATAAAGAGTACGACTTTGCGGAACACTCAGTATAAAGAGTACAGCATTGCAGAACCGTCACTATAAGAAGTACGGCTTTGCAGAACACTCAGTATAAAGAGTACAGCTTTGCGGAATTCACTATAAAGAGTATGACTTTGTAGAACACTATAAGGAGTACAGCTTTGCAGAACAGTCACTATAAAGAGTACGACTTTGTGGAACACTATAAGGAGTACAGCTTTGCAGAACAGTCACTATAAAGAGTACGACTTTGTGGAACACTTAGTATAAAGAGTACAACTTTGTGGAACACTCAGTATAAAGAGTACGACTTTGTGGAACACTCAGTATAAAGAGTACAGCTTTGCAGAACAGTCAATATAAGCAGTACGGCTTTGCGGAACACTCAGTATAAAGAGTATGACTTTACGGAACACTCACTATCACTATAAAGAGTATGACTTTGCGGAACACTATAAGGAGTACAGCTTTGCAGAACAGTCACTACAAAGAGTACGACTTTGTGGAACACTCACTATAAAGAGTACAGCTTTGCAGAACAGTCACTATAAGAAGTATGACTTTGCGGAACACTCAGTATAAAGAGTACAACTTTGCGGAACACTTAGTATAAAGAGTACAGCTTTGCAGAACAGTCACTATAAGAAGTACGGCGCTGCGGAACACTCAGTATAAAGAGTACGACTTTGTGGAACACTATAAGGAGTATAGCTTTTCAATATAAGGAGTACGGCATTGTGGAACACTCACTATAAAGAGTACGACTTTGCGGAACACTCACTATAAAGAGTACAGCGTGCAGAACAGTCAATATAAGAAGTACGGCTTTGCGGAACACTCAGTATAAAGAGTACAACTTTGCGGAACAGTCACTATCACTATAAAGAGTACGACTTTGCGGAACACTCAGTATAAAGAGTATGACTTTGTGGAACACTCAGTATAAAGAGTACAGCATTGCAGAACAGTCACTATAAGAAGTACGGCTTTGCGGAACACTCACTATAAAGAGTACGACTTTGTAGAACGCTATAAGAAGTACAGCTTTGCAGAACAGTCACTATAAGGAGTACAGCTTAGCGGAACAGTGTAAGAAGTATGGCTTTTGCAGAACACTCACTATAAAGGAGTACAGCATTGTGGAACACTCAAAAGGAATATGGAACACTAAGCGATATGGAACGCAAACCCTGATAGTAAATAAATATTGAATCAGTGTTGGTCATGTGACTGACCGACCCGCTGGGGGGGGGGGTTTGTTGTGACTAATGTGTTGTTACGGGCTCTAAACGGAACCCCAGCAGCGTTCCATCATTCGTTATGTTTAGAACAGATAATTCAGCGTGGACCGTCAGTTTCTCTCAGCGGTGCATTCTCTCACAGCCCCTCGTCTGTCCTTTGTCTCGGAGTTGCGGGCAGTAAATACAGGATATGCAAAACAGGTCCGGATTGAAAAGCAAGTCCTCACCCCCTGTAGGTGAAACGAGGTGCAGCATCCCGGGTGATTGGGTTTCAGAGAATGCCGTGTTTTTGGCAGAGAGGCAGCTCGTTGTGCTGGCAGTGGGTTCTGATCCGGGGGAGACAGCTGGGATGAGGACGGGCCATTTTTGGTGGTTTTCGTGTTGCGGCGGTCCCGCCGCGTTGTCACGCCGCCATTATCGCACCGAGCGTCGGCGTCGGGCGCTTTCGGGATCGGAACGTTATTCTCGGGTGCGGTGCGGTATCATTGGGTTACCCCAGATTCTTTCTAAGGTGGGTACCAATCTAAAAAAACAGATGCCACCTTATAGCAGATAAGCACTTGTGTACGGGCCGCATGCTGGGACAGAGCCGGGCTGGCTTCAACCCCGCCGAACATCTCTGGGATGAACTGGAATGTAGATTGTGATGCCAAAACTTCTGTCTCTGCAGTCAAACCTTTACAGGCGTATTCCTTCAGCATTATTAAAACCAGCCTCGTCTGTGAATTCATGGTTTGTTTGCGACCATAGCAACAGATGGTACGAATGTTAGTACAGGATGTTGTTTTCAGTGTGATGTCATATACAGCAATCTCACTGTTCTTCATACGCTTTTTATTCATTCATTATCTGCCGATTAATCCTCTACTAGGGTCACGGGGGGGGGGGGGGGTGGGGTGGTCCCCTATGCCTATGCAGGGGAGAATGTTTCAGGCGCCAATCTATTGCTGGGCACACACTCACTCACACACTCACAAAAACACACACTATATGGGGCAATTTAGAAACTCCACCCAGATTGGGATTCGAAGCTGAAAGCCCCAAGCGCTGAGAGGAGAACATGCTAAACCACTAAGCCCCCGTGCCGCCCCTGATTTTTATTATTCCACCGTTTTTGTCCAGCTTTCTTTCTTTTTTTTTTTTTTTTTTTTTTTTTTTTTTTTGCAGAACACGTCCAGCTCATTGGTCAGATCACTGATTGTATACAGATGCTGAATCGGGCCAACTGTTCCCAATGTATTCCCATTATTCCGAGCCAAAATTCCCCATTCACTTCGCATTACGGTGATACTTGCACTACCGCAACACTGCCATCTATTGAGCGTCAAAGATGAAAATATCTGGGCGGACACACCCAGGACAGGACGCCAATCCATCGCCGGGCACACACTCACTCACACAGACACACTCTATATGGGGCAATTTGGAGAACTCAATTGACCATGATCCATGTTTTTGGACTGTGGGAGGAAAGGGGAGAACCCGGAGGAAACCCATGCGGACACGGGGAGGACATGGAAACTCCACCCAGATTGGGATTCGAACCGGGAATCCCCAGCGCTGAGAGGAGAACATGCTAAACCACTAAGCCATCGTGCCGTGTCTCCTCACATTCGCATGTCCTTCAGAAAATTCACCTCTCTATTTAGTTCTGGAAGTCTCTGCTGGACGGTTCCAGTTTGAGGTTCCTCCTCAGAGGAGGGAGGGTTCACTTTCTCTTTACTGATTCACAGGAGCACAACTGACCATTTTCCTCTCTGATGACCCAAACATGACCAGAGTGCAGCGCCGCTGCCCACGGATACAGCCCCCCCCCCCCCCCCCACCGCCGGTTCCAACATCATTAGGACTCACGACGTGGTTCTGCTTTCCACCGCGGTCGGTTAGGCCTTAATAGTTCCTGTCATGTGCGTAATGACCACGGAGCCCCGCCGTCGTCCAACAACCCGAAAGCATCGCGCTTCGACAGAGGACATGCGCGGGGACATTAAGCTCCCAGCAGGGGGCCGGATTGCGCCGCGGTGCTTACGACTCTGAGATGACTCCCCCTGTCCTCCGGCGCAGTACTGCACATTTAATGGAGTGAGATGCTGGACGACCCGAATCACGACAGCGAGGTCAGGCAGAAGGTCTGCTCCAGTCACTGCCCACCACCACGGTGCTGCCCCATCTGCTCCCTGCAGCGGTAAACCCAGGGCAGGGCTGCACCGAAGCAACATATGGGTCACCGACATCATGCCGGTCGACGTCCAGGTGATCTGTGTGAGCTAGAAAGCCATCTGTCAATCAACAGGACGCCTGATCTGTTCGTCTCTGTATGTATAAATAAACAGATAGTCATACGAAAGGACGTATAAATAAACAGATAGTCATACGAAAGGACGTACGTTCAAATAAAAAAATAAAAAAAAACACAAAAAAAGCCTCATCACAAATAATAGGGGGCGCTATGGCGTCAACAGGCCCTAACCAGAGCAAAGAACCTGCCTTTAGAACCTTTTTTTTCCCCAAACGCTGATAAGTGTCACTTTAATTTAGTCAGATTTCAAACCACGTCCAGTTGGCACTTTTGCGTTGGGGGCGCCGTGGAGCCGAGAAGTGGAAAATGAACGCGACATCAAAATTCAATAGTGTCGCGTGAACGTAGGGCGGCACGGCGGCTTAGTGGTTTAGCGTGTTCTCCTCTCAGCACTAGTGATTCCCGGTTCGAATCCCAATCTGGGTGGAGTTTCCACGTCCTCCCCGTGTCCGCGTGGGTTTCCTCCGGGTTCTCCGCTTTCCTCCCACAGTCCAAAAAACATGGAGCAAGTCAATTGAATTCTCCAAATTGCCCCATATAGAGTGTGTCTGTGTGAGTGAGTGTGTGCCCAGCGATGGCTTGGCGCCCTGTCCTGGGTGTATATGCTCAGCGCCCAAATGGGGAACCCCCCCCCCCCCCACACATCCCGCGACCCTAATAGAGGATAAAGCAGAAGATAATGGATGAATGGATGGATGGGACGTGAACGTTGTTTATTAAAAACATGGATCACTGAAGTCACTCGGCTCCGACGCCAACGTCGCGTTCGTCCTCTCTGGGGGCGGGGGGGGGGCGGAGGGGGTTCACTGTGACTGTGATTTTTAACAGCTGGCAGACGGAGTCTCTGTTTGATGTTTTCAGTCTCCTAACCAGAGGCAGTGGTGATGCAGCCGAGCGCCGCCGAATATTGCGTTCATCACTCGCACTGAATAAGTGAGATGTGACGGAGAATGTGTGTGTGTGTGTGTGTGTGTGTGTGTGTGTGTGTGTGTGTGTCCTTCAGGCGAAAGCGGTGTGATGTGTACTGTAATCACTAAAGTCGGGGTTCCATTACGGGGAGAGCGGGGATCTGAACATACTGTCTGAAATGTGGTTCTAAACACCACAGAACAAGAGGGGGGTGATGTTTTTGGAGAACCCTATTCATTTTCCAGACAGTCTTCACATACGGGCACAAAAAGAAGCACGGTGTCGGCGTGTTTGCCACCGATGAACCGAGCTGAAGCTGTTCGAAATTAAACAACGGGCTACAGTTTTTCCACAGAACTGATCGACTCCCAGCGGGACGGTTCCCGGAACACATGGCGGTCGGACCAGGAACCAAAAGCAAAGGTCCGAATACTTTGGCCTCTCAAAGCGAGGCAAAGAAATCCAAGATACAACTCTGAAAACATACAAGAGTTCTGTATCAGCTGTTGGATTTGGTTCTCTTTTTTTGTTTTAAAGCCTTTAAGGTCAAATTCGGGGAAAGTTTAAAGATCCATAAACTTTAAGCTGCTTTTAAGACTTAATAAGAATGCAAATAAGTTAAAAAATGCAAAACAGGTACCACCGGCGTCGACCCAGAGAGCGGCTGGCCGCGGTCGATTCGTCGGCCGCCCGACCGACAAAGGCGGAGGCGCGAGTTTCGGTCGTGAGCGTACAGGAGAGCCACACAAACACCTGCTGCGACAAAGATAAACACCTGCTGATGGAGCCGGGAGCAGATTCCAGGTGAGTTACTGATTAAAAGGACGGCGTACCTGAGCTGAGACGAGGTGAGACGAGGTGAGACGAGGTGAGACGAGGTGAGACGAGGTGAGACGGAGGTCTTCAAAGGAAAACCGCCGGACTGCAAAACTCCCCGTGTTCTGAGACGGAGGTGCCTTTATTTCCTCCCCCTGAACTCCTGCATCCTCCACTTTCCTCCCTCCTCAGCCGGACTGTTGCTCTGGTTCCTCCGGCGTGGTCTGCTGGAGAGCAAGGTGGAGGCAGATGATGATGATTTGGAATGTATTTCTTCAGTGAGTGTGTGTGTGTGTGTGTGTGTTGATGTGTGTGAATGAGAGAGAGAGAGAGAGAGAGTGAGCGAGCGACAGCACAAACATGTTGCCCATCTGGGAGAGCCTCCCTCCCTCCCTCCCTCCTCGCCTCCCCTCCCGGCGTCCTATCCCACACTCCCCTCGCTCCGTTCCGTTCCTCCTCCGTGTCTCTTATTTCTCGCTCATTGACTCCTGTCATCAACGCGGGGAGCCGTGCCGCCGTTCACGAGCGTCGCTCCACAACCCCGTCATCTCTCGTCCCGGTTGTCAGAATGCAAATGCTGTTTTTGTTGTTTTTTTTTTTTTTTTTTTTTCTTTTTTTTTCCCGGTGCCTTGTTAGTTTTGGAGGCAGGAGGGGGGAGGGGGGGGGGAGGGTACACGTCTTATGTTTCATAAGGGGGGAAAAAAAAAAAAATCTCCTGGAATCATGAATAACTAATGCATGTGACGGGAACAAAGCGGGAACGATGACGAGCGCCTGAGTCAGACGATTCGCTCCTCCAGAAATCAGTTCGGTTCTGTTTACGAAGCCAGCAATTAGTTTTCATCCATAAACCAAACCTTCAATCACTAGACATCGATATAACACACTATACAGACCAAACTCATTAACTCCTGTTTAATTACTGCTTTTTTTTGGGGTCACCACATCTCGCCCTGGTCTAAACGCCTGATCTGTTCGTCTCTGTATGTAGAAATAAACAAATAGTCAAACGAAAAGACGTACGTTCAAATAAAAAAAAAAAAAAAAAAACACACACAAAAAAAAAGCCTAATCACAAATCATAGGGGGCGCTATGGCATCAACTGGCCCTAACCAGAGCAAAGAACCTGCTTTTAGAACTTTTTTTTAGAACACATCTCACCCGGGTTTAAACGTCACGTTCTCCATCACCTACAGCACCTCTATAGCGTGAACCTTTCTCGGGCTTCGTCTCCACCTCCTGCCTGGAGGCTCCGTCCACAGCGTCCTTCTGCTGAGACAAGTCCCCGGAAAACTACAAAACTACAGGCAGGGCGGCAGGGCAGAGGTCGGCGCTTCCGCCTCACAGCAGGAGGATCCTGGGTTCGATTCTCAGTCAGGGCTGTGTGGGGTCTGCATGTCCTCCCTGTGCCCGAGAGGATACCCGGGTTCCCTACGACATGCGGACGTGTACATAAACACTAATTGCCCCACGGAGCCGCTTCTGTCAGGAGATACCCAGTGATGCTGCCGCGAGGGTGGAACCCTAAATAAACCTTAACCCTAAGACTACAACCCTGACATCTCATCTTTAGTATATCCATCCATCCATCCATTATCTCCCGCTTTATCCTCTATTAGGGTCGTGGGGGGGGGGGTTCCCCATGCCCATGCAGGGGAGAACGTTTCGGGCGCTGGGCAGATACACCCAGGACAGGACGCCAATCTATCACTGGGCACACACTCACTCACACAGACACACTCTATATGGGGCAATTTGGAGAACTCGATTGATTGATCCATGTTTTTGGACTGTGGGAGGAAACCGGAGAACCCGGAGGAAACCCACGCGGACACGGGGAGGACATGGAAACTCCACCCAGATGGGGATTCGAAGCGGGAATCCCCAGCACTGAGAGGAGAACGTGCCAAACCACTAAGCCACCGTGCCACCGTCTTTGGTATATTCAGGTTTAAAACATTGTACAGCTGGTTTAAAAAAAATGAAAATGAACCCGCCGCGGTCGGGAACCGAGACGAGGCTCTCGCATAAAACAAATAAACGAAGGAGTTAAAATGAATTCTCATCACTGCGTGTAAAACTTTATGATCCGGATGGGAATTTTCCAACGCGAGGCTGTAAAGCGGAGACGCTGCGACGGTGAAATGGGTTTTTTTATTTATTTATTTTTTTTTAATCCGTGCTTCAGAGTAACAGCTCGCCGATGTCGCCGCCTTAAAAGCTTAGCAGGTGCTTCTGCCCGAGTCCCAGACTGACAGCTCTCCCTCTTCCAGACTTCAACCAGATTATACCATCACAGGGATGACAATAGGCTTCATGAAAGCATTAACCCTCTTCAGCTGCATCAGCAGTAAGAGAGCCCCCCCACAACCACCCCCCCCGCCCCCCTGCCGTTTCTGGAGCGGGTACAGGTTAAGGAGGCTCGGTGGGGGGTGGACTCATCTCAATCCTCCGTGTGCATAAGGACCTTGTGTGCGTTTGTTCCCCTCATGCCCCCCGTCTGCACAAAAACCCCCAAACCAAGAGGGGGTGTCAGATGTTGGAGCTGATTTCGGGTCGTCCGCTCTACCTGTCGCACCGGGCTCATCGTCGTCTTGGGGGAGGGGGGGGGGGGGGTAAGAAGCCGTTCCTTCATCCTCCACTGAATCCCCATCAGTTTGTTGGGGTGGTGGGCGGTGGAGACGGGGGGGGGTATTGCGAAACGGGGGCAGACCCCGGATTTGCAGAGGGTGGGCCGCTCCCCGAAATTGGGTTCTGAAAGTCATAACAGAGCTCTAATGATTAAACCTCTCGCGGCTCTGACTCGGCCGAACGCCGAGGTGGTATTAAGCGGGGGGCTGAACGCCATTCTGCGCTTGTCATCTCAGCTTTCACCCCGCGCCGTCTCCCCGCGCCGTCTCCCCGCGCCGTCTCCTGTCTCCTGTCTCCCGTCTACCGTCTCAACCTCCCCGTTTGGAGTCGTCCCTCTTTCCAAAGTCGCCCGCTGAGCCGCTCTGCGTGGTGCGAGGGGCTTTACGGTCACGAGCCGAGCCATAAAACTCTTCTCCATTAAGTTCAGATCTCGGGTTAGCCGAAGCCGAAAGTGAACCTGCCATGAAATGAAGTCGTGCCCCCCCCACCACCCCACCCCCCCCCCCCCCGCCGGGTCCGGGGGCATTTACATGATGGATGGTGATGAGAGTTAAGAATGGATTTTTAAACCAATACAGTAAAAAACCCTTTAAGGAACCTGCTTCCGTTGTTCTTAGAGTTACCAAGGCGATTGGAACCTCTCGACCCCGGGGGACGGTTGCTGGACGTGAACAGGAGATGATGTGGAGAACATCGGGTCCGAAGTTGAATCAGAAGATCTGATAAGGTCATTTCTAGGGGTGTCTTCAACTAAAGATTTTCATAGTCGAATCTGATTCGTCAGATTTTCCCTATAGTCGACTGATAGTGGAATCAGTTAAAATTTCACCACAAGATGGCGCTATAAGCGTGGTTTTTAAAAAAGATTTTTTTTTTATATTTTACTTGTTTTTCTAACAAAAGAAAACCTTTTTTTTTTTTTGTTTTTGTTTTTTCTTTTTTTTCTTCTAGAAATTAGGATGATTTTATTTGACAAAAGGCTATATATATAACGAAAACAAAGACATTTTATGTAAAAACTAATGCTTAGCAGCAGCCATGGGCGCCCCCATGTGGTCAAAATGGTACATTCGACTATGAGGTTCATAGTCGACTACGGTTCTCCGAATCGAATCGTCGAATCAGCGAATATTGCAGCTTACCCCTAGTCATTTCCACCACTTCAGCCTTCAGAATGACATCGCCATGATGTAGGAGTTACCAAGGCGATTGGAATCTCTCAACCCCGGGAGACGGTTCCTGGACGCGAACAGGAGATGATGCGGAGAACATCGGATACAAAGCTGAATCAGAAGATCTGATAAGGTCATTTCCACCACTTAAAGGTCATTTCAACCACAAAGTTCAGGTGTAACGACCATCCCGGGGGCGAATCGCCTTCCTCCAATCGCTGGACACGGAACCGACCAGCATGTAAAACACCAAGACACATCGAATGTGGACAAACTGGACATGCGTGAGAGCCTTCAGAATGACATCACCATGATGTAGGAGTTACCAAGGCGATTGGAACCTCTCAACCCCAGGGAACGGTTGCTGGACGCGAACAGGAGATGATGCGGAGAACATCGGGTCCGAAGTTGAATCAGAAAATCTGATAAGGTCATTTCTAGGGGTGTCTTCAACTAAAGATTTTCATAGTCGAATCTGATTCGTCAGATTTTCCCTATAGTCGACTGATAGTCGAATCAGTTAAAATTTCACCACAAGATGGCGCTATAAGCGTAGTCACATCGAATGTGGACAAACTGGACATGCGTGAGAGCCTTCAGAATGACATCACTATGATGTAGGAGTTACCAAGGCGATTGGAACCTCTCAACCCCGGGGGACGGTTGCTGGACGCGAACAGGAGACGATGCGGAGAACATCGGATCCGAAGCTGAATCAGAAGCTCTGAACACGTTATCGTCTCCCGGTTCTCTAAAGTTCTACGTGATGCAGGATGTCATCCGTGGATCGGCTCAGAGGACGCGAAACCATAGCGACGCGAATAGCGGCACGCTTATTTTAAACTAAACAGTTGTTCCGAGTTCCGTCCGAAAAGCACTCGATAACAAAGACCTTGTTTTTACAGGCCGCGTAAATAACCCCGATAAAGGCGGAGGATCCAGAGGAACATGAGTTAGCGGTTCCGGTGAATACGAGCGCCGGGGGCCACAGGCTCAGGATTCGCAGTGAATATTTGCGCGGCTTCGAGAGCATCCGCTCTGAAAGCCTCTTAAAGTGCATTAGAGGAGCCACCGTAAAATCTCTGCTGACGTTGCACGGCCACTTCGGCACGCTGGAACGGCGGAACCTTCTGCGCACTTTTAGCACCGCGATTCGAGGGGCCATTATCCACCCCCCCCACAAACACACCCCCATCTCCTCCCCCCCCCCCCGCCCGCCACAGAGCGTGCCTAATGCTGCATTCACACAGCGCAAGTCAACTGACTTCACTGCATTCTCACTGGAGAAGAAAAACACTTTTTATTGGTTGAATGCTTTCGCATGGCATGCTGCTGGAGAACACGGTGGAGAACAACGCGGTGGAGAATGCGGTGGAGAACACGGTGGAGAATATGGTGGAGAATATGGTGGAGAAGAACGCGGTGGAGAACATGGTGGAGAAGAATGCGGTGGAGAACACGGTGGAGAAGAACGCGGTGTAGAACATGGTGGAGAACAACGCGGTGGAGAACACGGTGGAGAACACGGTGTAGAACGCGGTGGAGTACACGGTGGAGGAGAACACGGTGGAGAACACGGTGGAGGAGAACACGGTGGAGAACACAGTGGTGGAGAACACAGTGGTGGAGAACACCGTGGTGGAGAAGAACGCGGTGGAGAACATGGTGGAGAATGCGGTGGTGAAGAACACGGTGGAGGAGAACAGGGTGGAGGAGAACGCGGTGGAGAAAACGGTGTAGAACGAGGTGGAGAACACGGTGGTGGAGAACACGGTGGTGGAGAACACGGTGGTGGAGAACACGGTGGTGGAGAACACGGTGGAGGAGAACACGGTGGAGGAGAACACGGTGGTGAACACGGCGGAGAACAATCCGCCATAATTTTTTCTTGTGGCGCAGATTTAATAAAAAGAATAATCTAGAACCTCCGACAGTTCTAAACTCGTGGCTTAGTGGTCACGGTGGCTTAGTGGTTTAGCATGTTCTCCTCTCAGCACTGGGGATTCCCGGTTCGAATCCCAATCTGGGTGGAGTTTCCATGTTCTCCCCGTGTCCACGTGGGTTTCCTCCGGGTTCTCCGGTTTCCTCCCACAGTCCAAAAACATGGATCGAAGTCAATTGAGTTCTCCAAATTGCCCCATATAGAGTGTGTCTGTGTAAGTGTATGCCCAGCGATAGATTGGCGTCCTGTCCTGGGTGTATCTGCCCAGCGCCCGAAACGTTCTCCCCTGGATGGGCATGGGGAACCCCCCTCCACGGCCCTAATATAGAATGGAGTGGAAGATAATGGATGGATGGATAGTTACATGTTCCTCTACGTTCTCTGTTAGTCCCCTGTACTCTGTTCTGAGAGCAGGTTCTATGAGGGTGGTGGATGACCCATAGCACTGCAGTGACACTGAAAGGTGCTTCCATCTGACCGTGATCCCAAAATCACCCCAATCCGGTGGCGTTCCCCGAGTGCCGTCCAAAGCACCCAGACCTTCTGCTTCGGGTTCCACGTCAAGAGAGTAACGCACCAGGATCCCGAAACGTAGGTTCGAGCACCTGAACTAATCAGCACGCCATGCTCCTCATGAGCCGCCGCAGGGTTCCTTAATATTTGACTCCGTTCAACGGCTGGGGCGCGTGTTATTCTACTCGCACCGATGACCTGCTCCTCAGGTGTCCTCCGTTCTCTAACAGCGCGGTCGGTCAGGTGTCGGTTCCTCAGCGGGACGGGAGGCACGGGCGCAGCCGGAGAGCGGGATAATTACCCGGCCTCCTCAGACACGAACGCGTTTCAGCCTGCAGCTCCGGATTAAACATCAACAAATGAGAACACAAGTCAGAAGCCATGGAGAGAACCAACTATACTGTAAATTCATTCATTCATTATCTCCCACTTTATCCTCTATTAGGGTTGCGGTGGGGTTCCCCATGTCCATCCAGGGGAGAACGTCTCGGGCGCTGGGCAGATAGACCCAGGACAGGACGCCAATCCATCGCTGGGCACACACTCACTCACACAGACACACTCTATATGGGGCAATTTAGAGAACTCAATTAACTTGATCCATGCTTTTTGGACTGTGGGAGGAAACCGGAGAACCCGGAGGAAACCCATGCAGACACGGGGAGGACATGGAAACTCCACCCAGATGGGGATTCGAACCGGGAATCCCTAGTGCTGAGAGGAGAACATGCTAAACCACTAAGCCACCGTGCCGCCCCCTTTTATTTATTTTCATTCATTCATTATCTCCCGCTTTATCCTCTATTAGGGTCGCGGTGGGGTTCCCCATGCCCATCCAGGGGAGAACGTCTCGGGCGCTGGGCAGATACACCCAGGACAGGACGCCAATCCATCGCTGGGCACACACTCACTCACACAGACACACTCTATATGGGGCAATTTGGAGAACTCAATTAACTTGATCCATGTTTTTGGACTGTGGGAGGAAACCGGAGAACCCGGAGGAAACCCACGCGGACACGGGGAGGACATGGAAACTCCACCCAGATTAGGATTCGAACCGGGAATCCCTAACGCTGAGAGGAGAACGTGCCAAACCACTAAGCCACCGTGCCGCCTCCTGTAAATTCATCAAACCTAATTGTTACTCCCCCCCCTTTTTTTTTTTTACAGCAGGTATTTGTTAAAGAGATGCGTCTTCAGTAGTTTCTTAAAACTGTTTAATGATTCTGCCTGACGGACAGAGTTGGGAAGAACGTTCCACCATGTTGCAGTGGAGAACGCCACCGAGTGAGAATCAGCTCCTCGGTGAGGTGGAACCGCCAGGCGGCGATCATCACCGGAGCGAAGTGAACGAGTCGGAGTGTATTTTGAAAAGATAGAGTGAAGGTAGGAGGGGGGAGATCCAGAAATGGTTCTGAAATGGTTCTAAAAAACGTCTGAAATAAGGTTCTAGTTGAATTTCTTTGGAACCTTGCCTGCGTTTTCTCAGGTGAGCTTCCTGCCGTTTCCCACTGATCACCCCAGACCCCTTAAGGACGTCATTCAGGAGCACCAACAGGCGCGGAGGCCTACACACCCAGGACTCCGGTACAGCTCCACCGGGACGTGTGTGTGTGTGTGTGTGTGTGTGTGTGTGTGTGTGTAATATTCAGATGTGCTAATGAGTGGAATAAAGTCACCCAATTCTTGTTTTGAACATCTGAAGCCACAAGTCAAATATTATGACATCTTCACCTTGAATCACTCACAATAACGAACAATCGGAACCATTCACCCAATCGGCTCTGAAACCAGGGGGCCGAACGCACGACCGACGCCCTCCGATCAGCATTACAGCCGCCATACGTGGCGCCAACATCATATTCAGGCCACTTTCTGTCCATCCTGCTTTCATCGCATTCTGTAGCGGAAGCAGCATTTTCATTTACAAGCTCCATCCCCCCCCACCCCCCGCACAACGGATCTCCTCAGCGACCCCCCAAAAGCCACTTGCAGCCCGAGCCAGCCGCGTTGAAATGAACATTCAGCGGGCGTGTACGCGAGACCACGAGCGTTCCACACGCACCACCGTTTAGGATCATCCCGGGGAGGTGGCCGGCGTGGGCCGCAACGTCGCCTCGCATCGAGTACCGCCCGCGGCGACGGCTCACGGGGACGGGCGAGAGCGCCAAACGCAGAACCGCGAATCTGTATTCATTACCTTAAGAGACTCATTTAATTAAAAATAAATACAAAAATAAAAAAAGATACGAATCTGTAAGTTATAAATATTAAATACAGCTCTTGCACATTCTGCCACGCTGCAGTTGCACGTCGTTCACCCGCGAAGATTAAACCCTGCGGGGGGGGGGGGGGGGGGGGAAGGGGGGGGGCGGGGGGGTGGACACGGAACCCAGAGAGCTACTCTAATGATGATGATAATGAGGGTTTACACTCGACACCAGTTTAAAGTCTGAGGCCTTTTACTTTCACACCAAGGCACATGTGTTATGATGATGATGATGATGATGGAGGTGATGGTGGAGGTGATGATGGAGGTGATGGTGGAGGTGATGGTGGAGGTGATGGTGGAGGTGATGATGGAGGTGATGGTGGAGGTGATGGTGGAGGTGCTGGCTGTAATGAGTGCGGGGAGCACCGAAGGTTATGGAACAAAGCCTGCTGGGAGTGCACTGGGTGTTGTCATTACACATCGTGGTCAGCGGGGAGTCTGTGTCTCTCTGATCACATGGGGCATGTGTGTGTGTGTGTGTGTGTGAGTGAGAGTGTGTGTGAGTGTGTGTGTGTGAGTGTGTGTGTGTGTGAGTGTGTGTGTGTGTGTGTCCATCAACTACATTCCATGCAGGAGTCAAAACAAAAGCTTAATGGAGAAAACAGATTGCACTTTACTTCTAAATAAAGGAATAAATTAAAAAATATTACTTAATGGCCGAAACAAAAAATTTAAAATAAATAAAAAAATTTTATATATATATATATATATATCATCCTATATTAGGGTCGCGGGGGGGAGAGTTCCCCATGCCCATCCAGGGGAGAACGTCTCGGGCGGTGGGCAAACAGACCCAGGACAGGACACCAATCTTTCGCTGGGCGGGCACACACACACAAACACACTCTAAATGGGGTAATTTGGAGAATTCAATTGACCTTGATCCATGTTTTTGTACCGTGGGAGGAACCCGGAGGAGACCCACGCGGACACGGGGAGGACATGGAAACTCCCACCCAGATTGGGATTCGAACCTGGAATCCCTAGTGCTGAGAGGAGAACATGCCAAACCACGACGAATTAACAGCGAAACTTAACGACGAGTTTACGGCGAAACTTAACGACGAGTTTACGGCGAAACTTAACGACGAGTTAATGGGGAAACTTAACGACGAGTTAATGGGGAAACTTAACGACGAGTTAATGGGGAAACTTAACGACGAGTTAACGACGAGTTAACGACGAGTTAACGACGAAACTTAACGACGAAACTTAACGACGAGTTAACGGCGAAACTTAACAACGAGTTAACGGCAAAACTTAACGACGAGTTAACGGCAAAACTTAACGACGAGTTAACGACGAAACTTAACGACGAGTTAACGACGAAACTTAACGACGAGTTAACGGCGAAACTTAACGACGAGTTAACGACGAAACTTAACGACGAGTTAACGACGAAACTTAACGACGAGTTAACGGCGAAACTTAACGACGAGTTAACGACGAAACTTAACGACGAGTTAACGGCGAAACGCCGAGCCAACGCTTTGAATGCGCAGTGAGACGTGGGGCCGTTGAACATTCCAGAACCTTTAAAGCCCCGAGCTGACCTCACGTTTCGTTGCCCAACAACCAAGTAGGTACGGACATACATTCCAAAGTGAGCCACCGGGGGGAGGCGCCGTCTCTGTAACTCGCAGCTATAGAACTTGATATAGAAACTATAGAGTTCCAAAGAAGATGGCCCTGAAAGAAGGAGGATTCCTGAGGCTGCTGCAGTTCGATCACAATTTCTGTCTCCTCTCCATGAGAAGCTCCAGACTGCTGCTGGAGTTCTTTAGATTTCTGGATGTCCATAAAATTAATAGCATTAACGGTGAGACCTACGAAGGCAAACGTTTAACATCCATTATCTTCCTATTTATCCTCTATTAGGGATGTGGGGGGGGGTTCCCCATGCCCAACCAGGGGAGAATGTTTCGGGCGCTGGGCAGATACACCCAGGACAGCACGCCAATCTATCGCTGGACACACACTCACTCACACAGACTCACTCTATATGGGGCAATTTGGAGAATTTAATTGACTTGAGGGCGGCACGGTGGCTTAGTGGTTTAGCACGTTCGCCTCTCAGCGCTAGGGATTCCCGGTTCGAATCCCCATCTGGGTGGAGTTTCCATGTTCTCCCCGTGTCTGCGTGGGTTTCCTCCGGGTTCTCCGTTTTTTTCCCACAGTCCAAAAACATGGATCAAGTTAATTGAGTTCTCCAAATGGCCCCATATAGAGTGTGTCTGTGTGAGTGAGTGTGTGCCCAGCGATGGATTGGCGTCCTGTCCTGGGTCTATCTGCCCAGTGCCCGAGACGTTCTCCCCTGGATGGGCATGGGTAAACCCCCCCCCCCACGACTCTAATAGAGGATAAAGCGGCTGATAATGAATGAATGAATAATTGACTTGATCCATGTTTTTAGACTGTGGGAGGAAACCGGAGAACCCGGAGGAAACCCACGTGGACACGGGGAGGACATGCAAACTCCACCCAGATGGGGATTCGAACCGGGAATCCCTAGAACGTTGAACATATGATGTAAATATCCATCCATCCATTATCTTCCGCTTCATCCTATATCAGGGTCGCGGGGGGGGTTCCCCATGCCCATCCAGGGGAGAACGTTTCGGGCGCTGGGCAGATACACCCAGGACAGGACGCCAATCCATCGCTGGGCACACACTCACTCACACAGACACAGGGGCAATTTGGAGAATTCAATTGACCTCGATCCATGTTTTTGGACTGTGGGAGGAAACCGGAGAACCTGGAGGAAACCCACGCGGACAGGGGGGGGGAACATGCAAACTCCACCCAGATGGGGATTCGAACCAGGAACCCCCTAGCGCTGAGAGGAGAACGTGCTAAACCACTAAGCCACCGTGCCGCCCTACATAAACTTTCCTTTCTGCAAATTTTAGTGAAATTTAGACGTTTTGTTTTTGTAGATCAGCTGTTCGGTAAAGTCGGCCACCTGAATGACTTTGGACAAGGCGTGGTCATCGGTGCATGCAAACCCAGATTGCGAACCGTGAATCCCCTAGCGCTGGGAGGAGAACATGCTAAAGCACTAAGACACCGTGACGCATTGAAATAATTAAGCGTTAAAAAGGAATCAGAGTGAAATAGGGAGAGCGCCACCACACTGCTGAATCAGGCATGGACGTTGCCCTCCCGACCCGACGTGTAGGCCCGGTCGGCGCTCCAGTGGGCAGTTTTGGGTTCCCTTTGGGTTCCACCTTTGGGTCTGGAGTAGGACGTTAACGCCTCTGAACGTCTGCCCGCAGACATCCTGTTTTCCAACTTCATGCGCCGCACGACGACCTGGAAAGACCACCAGATCATCACCACGTTCGACCTGCTGGACTGGAAGGGAAGAGGAACCATCCACTTCGACGAGTTCTACATGCTGGTGTGTCTGCTGCTCAGCATCGAGGTAGGTGCCGTGTTCCCGGGCAAACCGTTAGAACCGCGGGCGCGGCCATGGCGCGCTGACCCGCGTGCCTTCGTCTCGCCGCCGCAGTACAACGTGGAGAAGGCGTTTGTGTGCCAGCACGCGCGGACTCTCTTCAACCTGCTGGACAAGGACTTCGGGGGCAGCGTCAGTCTGTCGGAGGTGAAGGCCTTCAGGTTCCTCTTCAACCTCAAAAACGAGGTGTTCAGAAGAACCTTCGAGGAATACGCCTTCAATGAGTACGAGGTAAACGAGAACCCCCACCCCCCCCCCGCCAACCGGCCGTGAAGCCGCACATTCTCATTATTTATTAATTAAGGTATATTAATATCAGGGCGGCACGCTGGCTTAGTGGTTTGGCATGTTGGCCTCTCCGGCTGGTTCTCAGTTCGAATCCCCATCTGGGTGGAGTTTCCATGTTCTCTCCATGTCCGCATGGGTTTCCTCCGGGTTCTCTGGTTTCCTCCCACAGTCCAAAAAGATGGATCAAGTCAATTGAGTTCTCCAAATTGCCCCATGTAGAGTGTGTGTGTGTGTGAGTGAGTGTGTGCCCAGCGATGGATTGGCATCCTGTCCTGGGTGTATCTGCCCAGCGCCCGAAACGTTCTCCCCTGGATGGGCATGGGGAACCCCACTGCAACCCTAATAGAGGATAAAGCGGGAGATAATGAATGAATGAATGAATATCAGGGCGGCACAGTGGCTTAGTGGTTTAGCACGTTCTCCTCTCAGCGCTGGGGATTCCCGGTTCGAATCCCAATCTGGGTGGAGTTTCCATGTCCTCCCCGTGTCCGCGTGGGTTTCCTCCGGGTTCTCCGGTTTCCTCCCACAGTCCAAAAACATGGATCAAGTCAATTGAGTTCTCCAAATTGCCCCATATAGAGTGTGTGTGTGAGTACCCAGTGATAGATTGGCTGTCCTGGGTGTATCTGCCCAGCGCCCGAAACGTTCTCCCCTGGATGGGCATGGGGAACCCTCCCCCGCGACCTTAATATAGGATAAAGCAGAAGATAATGGATGGATGGATATTAATATCAACGTAACTCTCACCAGCACATCAACTTCAAAGACTTCATGTACTTCGCCTCGGCCTTCTTCGACATGCACGACACCATCGAGGCGGAGAAGTGTGAGCATTACGCCGTTACTTCACTTTCGTTCGTTTGTTTTTAAGTTTTCGGAGGCAGAGTGAATAACGCATCGTCTTCGTCTCTTCTGTTCGCACAGTGACGTTATGGCCCTGGAGATTCTGGACGGGTTTGAAGAACATCGTCCTCCAGCCGTGGAAATGGTTTAAACAATACGTAATTCGAAGACCCCAAATTACACAAACTAAAAAATCATAAATGAGTTAATAAGGGGCGGCACGGTGGCTTAGTGGTTTAGCATGTTCTCCTCTCAGCGCTGGGGATTCCCGGTTCGAATCCCCATCTGGGTGGAGTTTCCATGTCCTCCCCGTGTCCACGTGGGTTTCCTCCGGGTTCTCCGGTTTCCTCCCACAGTCCAAAAAACATGGATCAAGTCAATTGAGTTCTCCAAATTGCCCCATATAGTGTGTGTGTGTGTGTGAGTGTGTGTGTGTCCAGTGATAGATTGGTGCCCTGTCCTGGGTCTATCTGCCCAGCGCCCGAAAAGTTCTCCCCTGGATGAGCATGGGGAACCCCCCCCCCCCCGCGACCCTAATAGAGGATAAAGCGGAAGATAATAGATGGATGGATGAGTTATTAAATGAGGAGGCGGCACGATGGTGTAGTGGTGGCTTGGATGGAGTTACCATGTCCTCCCCGTGTCCGCGTGGGTTTCCTCCGGGTTCTCCGGTTACCTCCCACGGTCCAAAAACATGATTTCAAGGTGAATTGAATTGTCTAATTAGAATTTGTCCCGTTCTTCTCTGGATAGCCATGAGCATGCCCACCCTTCCTAATGAGGACCTTCTTTGAAAGTTAAAACGCTCTAATTGCCCCATATAGAGGAACAAACTCATTAACACTCACTGAGCAGACAGAAACGAGTGGCAGGGAGAGGAACCAGGTGCAGGAGGTCTGGAGCAGCCTGAAGTAAAGCAGCAGGAACCGAAAGGACAGGACGGTCCCCCTCCCTCTCCAGCCAAACGAAAAGTACGGATGAACAGAACTGTGGAACCAGAGGGAGAAACCCATTCGTTTATCAATAAAACCTTTTGACATTCAGCGGTTTGATTCTTGAGTTCACGTGTGTGTTAAAAAACCGTACTATAAACCGAGCTGTCTCGGATAACAATGCAAACAAAGCTACAGAATCCCGAACGCCGTACACGTTGTACAGCAGCATTAATCTGTGAATGCTTCGGCGCTCGTCCCGAAAAACAAAAGGATCTGCTTTCTGTCTGTTTTCTAGCAGCATGTTTTCATGTCATTAGTGTGAAGCATCATCATCATCATCATCATCATCATCATCATCAGTGAATAATCATGTCCGTTCTGTTGCAGATGAAGGCTGAAACTGCTTAATCTGCCGTATGGAGGATATTATTGCACGTGTGTGTGTGTGTGTGTGTGTGTGTGTGTGTTTGTTCTTTCCAGTTCAGTTCTTTGTCTCGGTGCTCGACGCCCGCTCCGCTCCCCCGTGACATAACCCAGGTGTTTGTTCAGAGCACCTGTCATCTCTGCTTTTCCTCAGACAATAGCCACCTGCTTTGCCTCATAATTCCTCCCGTCGTTCACCCTGTAACGACCCGACACACCCGTTCCTCACAGAGACAGAGACGGGTCCTCGTCTCCCGAATGACCGACTCCTCAAATGAATCGCAAACAGTCCAAACCCACTGCCCGTACCGCATTACTGTAACTGCACTGTTAAAAAAATACAAACAAATTAATTAATTTTAATGCCGATGCCGGTTGCCGACCATGTAACCTAGCAACGATAATTATTTTGACTCCATTGTACATTACGGGCGGCACGGTGGCTTAGTGGTTGGCACGTTCTCCTCTCAGCTCTAGGGATTCCCGGTTCGAATCCCCATCTGGGTGGAGTTTCCATGTTCTCCCCGTGTCCGCGTGGGTTTCCTCCGGGTTCTCCGGTTTCCTCCCACAGTCCAAAAACATGGAACAAGTCAATTGAGTTCTCTAAATTGCCCCATATAGAGTGTGTTTGAGTGTGTGAGTGTGTACCCAGCGATGGATTGGCGCCCTGTCCTGGGTGTATCTGCCCAGCGCCCGAGACGTTCTTCCCTGGATGGGCATGGGGAACCCCACCGCGACCCTAATAGAGGATAAAGCGGGAGATAATGAATGAATGAATGAATGTACATTACGGGTATGGTTTGGGGTTCGTTGTTCCGTAGTGAAATGATGGGATGGGGGACCTTGACGTGGACCTTGGGGGTTCCTGTATTATGGCTGACTCCGTGTTCTGCCCCATTGATTCGGGGTATTTGGAAATTCCCTGCAAAATCACATAACGTACCAAATACAGGCACTTAAAGGCTTTTATGCGTCTCCTTTTCCTCACCTCTGTCATCACGGCAGCACCATTTATGTTTTTGCTTTAGCTCTGCAGAAACATCCTTCGCTGTAAACTTGACACTCTGCAAACGAAAACCCCTGGCCTCTGCCGGCCTCGCACCGATGACCACGCCTTGTCCAAAGTCATTCAGGTGGCCGACTTTACCGAACAGCTGATCTACAAAAACAAAACATGTCTAAATTTCACTAAAATTTGCATAAAGGAAAGTTTATGTAGGGCGGCACGGTGGCTTAGTGGTTTAGCACGTTCTCCTCTCAGCGCTATGGATTCCCGGTTCGAATCCCCATCTGGGTGGAGTTTCCATGTTCTCCCAGTGTCCGCGTGGGTTTCCTCCGGGTTCTCCGGTTTCCTCCCACAGTCCAAAAACATGGATCGAGGTCAATTGAATTCTCCAATTTGCCCCATATAGAGTATATGAGTGAGTGTGTGCCCAGCCATGGATTGGCGCCCTGTCCTGGGTGTATCTGCCCAGCGCCCGAGACGTTCTCCCCTGGGCATGGAGAACCCCCTCCACGACCCTAATAGAGGATAAAGCGGGAGATAATGGATGGATGGATGTTTTCGTAAATGGATAATATAGATATCTGATGAAGTGGACTTGATGAGGTGAGGTACCAGGCTCACGTGGAGCCCATACGTCCAGCTGCGAGTTGAAGGGATAAACATTTGTGATTTGTAAGTACTTTGTGTTCAAGGGAATTAGCGCATTCGATAACGATGGGGCAACCTGGCCGACAATTGCCCAAGGCCTATATTTCATGAAAACTAGATGCACCTGGCATCTGGTGGATAAAGCTCAAGGGCAGCCGAGCTGTATGGAGCTCCCCCAGATAAGGGATGGAACGGCGTGTTCACCCCCCCCCCCCCCCCCCATAGAACTCCTTCAACAAGTTGTTTCAGAATAAGCAGAACGAGGGATGGGTCTTTCAATAAATACGGTCAGAAACTGGACATCGGGGCTGTGCCTTGGTGGGACCGGTGTGGTGCTGAGCTCAGAGTCGGATCGCGAATAACTCTGAAATCATCTGTACTGTGCTTTTTGACGCCTTCAAAATTGGTTCATCGGGGAAATTTCAGATTTCCTAACAATTGGTAGCAGGGGATGGTGAAGGTCGTTGATAATCAGGTCTATTGCTTGATTCTCAGAACCGGGTGGAGGTTCCAAACGTCTTAACGACGAACAGCAGACGAGCTGCTGAATCCTGAAGCTCTAAACCTTCAAACTGACATAAGTGAATAAATCAAACGCTGGTATCTTTATTGCTGTAGGTTCGTGAGGTTGGGAACCGGGGCGATGGACACAGTGCTGCGTGGCGACTGACGATTTACAACAGACTAATCTGAGCCACGTGGGTTCAGCCGAATGGGAAACACACTTCAGAGCGTCAGAACGTGCAAAGCTTCTGATAAAAAATAACTGATCTTTTACATTTTTTGAGGACGGAAAAAAAAAAAAATCTGATTTACTCTAAAGCGTGATTCTGATCAATTTTACTGTAAATGGAAACCTTATTTTCAATTTTGCCTGCTGACTAGTTCCCTCCCTTCTTTCGTCTTCCCCTCCCCATTTTTTAAAATCTATTTTAATTATTTTTTTTATATTTAGTTTTTTTATTATTATTATTTGTTTATCGGCGGCACGGTGGCTTGACATGTTCTCCTCTCAGCGCTAGGGATTCCCGGTTCGAATCCCCATCTGGGTGGAGTTTCCATGTTCTCCCTGTGTCCGCGTTGGGTTTCCTCCGGTTTCCTCCCACAGTCCAAAAACATGGATCAAGTCAATTGAATTCTCAAAATTGCCCCATATAGAGTGTGTCTGTGAGTGTGTGTGTGCCCAGCGATGGATTGGCGCCTTGTCCTGGGTGTATCTGCCCAGCGCCCGAAACGTTCTCCCCTGGATGGACATGGGGAACCCCACCGCGACCCTAATAGAGGATAAAGCGGGAGATAATGAATGAATATTTGAGATAATGAATGAAAATCTATTTATTTAATTACTTTTTTATTAGTATCTTACATTTCTGTACGGGTGTGTGTTTTTTTTACTAGGTGTTTTGTCTTGGGGATAAAAAAAATCTTTCTTGAAGTCTGTTGAATATTTGGTACTACTTTCAATATTTCTAACATGACTTCTCATTAAAAAAAATTATATATAAAAAAAAAGAACCCTCATTATGACATCACCTTTAGTAGCGGTGGTTCTGTGTTCTCACGTGTACATGTGATGTAGCGCAGCATGCAGGAGGCTAAGACTCTTCAGGACCCCTGGACCACATCAATATTACAGGACGAGGCCGAGGGCACGCAGAGGAACATATGAAATATTCATCTCAGCACCTCCTTCATTCTCATTCTTGCAGATTTTCTTGCTTCTTGTGGAGAAGACACCGCAGGACACTTCACCTCCCTGTCAACTCAAAGACACGTCTCTACACTCTAACAATATTCATCCTCACAGCCAGAAGACTGAGGTTTGCAAATAAAGGGATTTGGGAATCACGGTTTTAAATTTATTATGTAATGATTTGATCAAAATCAGAATGAATAGAAGCTTCACGTTTCATTAATGCAGGGATTTTTCAACCTGTGGGACGAGGAGGGCATTGAACCTGACCCAGCGTGAACCCACCTTCATTACAAGACCCCAACACACACTCACCGCATGCTAGTGCCACCCCGGACAGGTGTGTCCACCTCATCCTGCTGCCAATTCCTACTAAACTGGGGAGTGGTAGCTCAGAGGTCAGAGCGTTGGGTTATCAATCTGAAGGTTGGGGGTTCAAATCCCAGGTCCACTGAAGTTACCAATGTGGTTCCTTGAGCGAGACCCTTAACCCTCATTGCTGCAGGGATGTTGTGATGAACCCTGTGCTCACCTTGTGGTCGCTTTGGGTAAAAGCGTCCAATAAATGACCAAATGTAATGTTAATGTAAATGTAAACTAAAACTTAATCTAACATAATCATATGTTAATCCCCGCTAAACCCTCAATCCATCACAACCTGACCTTCCAAACTGATGGCTCCACAATCTCCCCAACCGATTCGGTCCGGAACCTCGGTTTCACAATAGACTCCCACCTTAAACTCTCTGATCATGTTCTCAAAACCGCCCGTTCTTGTCGATTCCTTCTTTATAACATAAGGAAGATCAGACCCTTTTTGACTGAACATGCTACCCAACTGCTTGTTCAAGCCCGAGTCCTATCCCGGCTTGATTATTGTAATGCGCTACTTGCCGGTATCCCAGCTTCCATTATCAGACCTCTTCACCTAATTCAAAACTCTGCAACCCGACTCGTGTTTAACCCCCAAGAACTCATGTCCCTCCATCACTCATGTCCCGCCATTGGCTCCCTGTAGCTGCTGCATTCAGTACAAGTCACTGACTCTGATCTACAGAACCATTTCTGGATCTGGCCCCTCCTACCTTCACTCTATCTTTTCAAAATCCACTCCGACTCGTTCACTTCGCTCCGGTGATGATCGCCCCCTGGTGGTTCCACCTCACCGAGGAGCTGATTCTCACTCTGTGGCGTTCACCACGGCAACGTGATAGTACGATCTTCCCAACTCTGTCTGTAAGGCAGAATCACTAAACAGTTTTAAGAAACTACTGAAGACGCATCTCTTTAACAAATACCTGTTGTAGTGTAAAAAAAAAAAGAAAAAAAAAGGGGGGGCAGCAGCATCAAATAACAATCAGGTTTGATGAATTTACAGTGCAGTTGGTTTTCTCCATGGCTTCTGACTCGTGGTGTTCTCATTTGTAAGTCGCTTTGGATAAAAGCGTCTGCTAAATGACTAAATGTAAATGTAATCAGTCGCAGCATTTCGTTTCTCATCCAGCAGAGGGTGTAGTTTTCCTGACTACATTGGGTCTGAACCATGAACCTTTAACACACTCACAGAAACAAAAGTGGAATTAAATTAGGTTTAGGTTTTATTTTCCTCTTAAAGTAAATAAGTAAATAAACAACGGTGCGGCGTGAGTGAGTGTACGCTGCGGCAAACGGTTTCAGATCAGGGGTGAAGTGAGTAATCAATCAGGGGAGGGGAGGGGGCAAGGGCATTTAAAATTAAGACACACAGAAGGTTTACCCCCCCCCCCCCCCAACCTCGGTCCTAAAAAAACAAAAAAAAAACCCTTATGGAATGTTGCAGACTTTGAAGTGCAGCGCCAGCAGAGCAGAATATTCACAGTTTCGCAAAACATTTGAAATAAAACATCATTTTCATTAGTGTCATAAGGCCTATCCCAGCACTTACAGGGTGAAAGCCAGGTCAGCCGCGTTTGTTCACTGTCCACAGGTCCGGCGCAATCACGTTCCAGTTTTGAGAAATGCTTTCTACAAGATTTTGGAGCGCACCCGTGTAACGTTTTGCAAAGTGGAAGAGTATTTATGAAACAGGAGGACGTGGGGTCACAATCTACATTCACGTTCATCCCAAAGATACTCAGTGGGGTTGAGGTTTAGGTCCTTCCACACCAGACTCGCTATCTTTATTGCCCCTGCTCTGTGTGCTGGGGCACGGTCAGGCCGAAAACTCATAATGTTCTCATAATGGTGGAAGCATGAAATTGTGCAAACCGCATAACTCTGAACCAACTGTTAGTCTGAGGCGGAATAAAGACCAACACCTCTGTGCTGATTTTCATTAGCTGCGTACGAACCTTCAGTATGGATATGTTACTATAGGAACTCGTTTTTAACGTTCTCTAAGGCAGACCTGTGAGGGGGATATCTGGCCCTTTGGCTTCTCACCATCCAGCCAACAAGGGAAACAGGATGTCTAAAATTAAATTTACACTGATGTTGGCTGTTAATGCCCCCACCCCCCAAAAAAATTTTTTTTTATAAAAGTCGCCTTCCAAATAAAAGCTCTTTGAATAATGCTCAGCCCGCAGCAGACCCCAAATTTAATTTGTCCCCTGAGAAAATTAACCGCTTTCTAGAAAACACAAATTAATAATTAATGCGTAATGTGATTTTTTTTTTCTTTTCTGCTAAAATCAAACCCGACGTTAAAAGGGGCGTTACTTTAATGAGGGTGGGGGACTTATACGTTAAATACGAACAAACGATCTGCATCAACACGTGTCGAGGATTCATTCACTCATCATTAAGAATCCACCGGAGCCTTTCCCGGCACTAACAGGGCAAAAAGGTTTCCAGTGAATCTCCCTGGACGAACACATTCACAGCCGGAGAGACCTTCATTCCACCTACAAGCATGTTTTTTTTTGTTTTTGTTTTTTAAGACTGTGGGAGGAGATCCACAGGGAGAACATGCAAACTCCACAGAATCAGGCATCATGTTCCTGGTGCGGTTGACCAGGCGATGACACAGTCTCTGAAAAATATAGTACCTTTCTTCTGACTGTACTCTATAAAGTACGTTTATATACTGCTGGAAATAGAAATCTGTTGTCTGGCCTTAAAAAAAGGTACGCATGTGGAGTACGGTCCAGTAATTAGCCACGGGAGGTACACGAGAGTTCCGGGGCACTCCTGGTTCCGCCTGTGCGGATTAATTACAGGCACAATACGGAGGTCAGAACTCCACAGGAGTCCACGCTGAATGATTTGAACATCAAAGTCGCAGGGACGCCTTCGACATTCAGGGAAGCTGTCCGCCTCCCGTCGGCGGAACGCTCGCTTCACGCCGTTCGCCGTCACCCTGATTGGTGGATGCTGTAGGACCCCCACCTCGGCTCCCGATTTCAGGTCTGCAGCCTCCCGCTCCCTCTAACACTCAGTGCAACATGGTTAAGACGTATATCAAAAATAAAAGTCCTTATATATATATATATATATATGGTACTAAGGCGGTTCCAGGTCGCTTCTGGAACGTGTGTCCGAGATCCCAGTGTTTACAGCAGCCCCTCGCTCTCGAAGCTCGTGTGCAAGAGAGAAAAGGCGAATGGCGAAAACTTGGTGCCTGCGCCGCCATAGAACTTGGTTTGAAACTCCACCCTGGAAGAAGAGGAGTGAGAATGAGAAACCGAAAGGACGATCATTCGCACCGTTCCTGACACAGAGCCCACTTTTTGGGAGGTCACGAGACCCTAACGCAGTGATTCTCAATTATTTTCTGTTAAGCCCCCCCCTAGGAAGAAGAAAACATTTTGCGCCCCCCACACATGATTTATCCCCCCAAATTTATCAAAAACGGGGTGAAAAAGTATTTTTACACGCCCGCTGTAGTATGATTTGTCTATAAATTTGTTATAAATACAGCTCTATTATAACAATGTATCCTTATTAACAATAAAGAAAACAAAAAAGAAAGGAGTTTAGATCAACTTAGAACAAAGAATCATTTTATTAACTTTGTTTTTTAGTTTGTAACAGAAACGAATTTGTTCAGTTCACTTAATATCACTTGCTCTGTGATTTCTTGTTATGCCCCCCCCCCCCCCCCATGCACCACACTGCGCCCCCCCAGGGGGGCGCGCCCCACTATTTGAGAAGCACTGCCCTAACGTGATGTCACACGTATACTGTTCCCTCCAAAACGGCCCACTTGGCAAGAATCCAGAACCTGGGACCCGCAAGACGAAATAAACAACTGCGTGGAACTCACCAGTGGAGGCGCAGTGCATGCAGGAACGCGGAGAGACCCTCCATAACCAGCAGTATGAAGATGGTCAGGACGGCGAAGCAGCAGAACACCGGCACCAGGAGCAGCACGCCGACCCCGGTGTCCACGCGCAGCCCGATGCGCATCACCATCGCCCACAGCACTTCTGATAACTCTGCAAAACACAATTACACACTGCGATATCAGGGATATCCGATTGGCCTTATTATTATATTATTATTTCCGGTCCAAACCGCAAAACAATGATCAGGAAATATAAGGAGAACATGCTCATTCCCCTGGAGTGTATGGCGAACAAATATTGGAAGGGGACTCACGGGCATGGGCCAAGCTGAGAGCCCACAGTCTCAGGTAGGACGCGGTGTTGGAGATGCAGCCGAGGCAGTACTCGATAGTGTGGATGGCCTGGTGGAGGAACAGCTCTCCATAATCCAGCTGTATGGAATAAAAAGCAAGAGATTTATATTATATTATATTATATTATGTTATATTATATTATATTATATTATATTATATTTTCAGCAGTCTTAAAGGCGGCTACGTCACCTCCTCTGATTGGTTATCCAAACTGCCGGAGTGGCTGTCCGAGCTGGAGCCCTCCTCTAAATCATGGGCTCGCATCAGAGAGATCTCCTCGTCACTGCTGCGCCGTACTCGCTCATAACCCTACACACAGAGCAGGGAACTTACTCTACCACCTGAATACCGGGATACCGGGTCATGTGATAAGTAGGGGTGTCTTCAACTAAGGATTTTCATAGTCGAATCTGATTCGTCAGATTTTCCCTATAGTCGACTGATAGTCGAATCTGTTACAATTTCACCACAAGATGGCGCTATAAGCGTGGTTTTTAAAAATATATATTTTTTTTATATTTTACTTGTTTTTCTAGAGCTTTTGGAATGTGCAACTAACTGCAGGGGGAGCTTTATTAATGTGTAGCCTATTGTTAAAAACGCACACATCATTAAAAAAAAAATATATTAACAGAAATTAGGATGATTTTATTTGACAAAAGGCTATAATATATAACGAAAACAAAGACATTTCATGTAAAAACTAATGCTTAGCAGCAGCCATGGGCGCCCCCATGTGGTCAAAATGGTACATTCGACTATGAGGTTCATAGTCGACTACGGTTCTCCGAATCGAATCATTGGATATTGCAGCTCACCCCTAGTGATAAGTATAAGAACCGGCAGAGGAACGGAGACGGAACCAACACGAGTGCTCTTACTCTGTACATCCCCATGTGATTCCTCCCCTTATGGAGCCAGTAGAGGTACAGCGGTTTCCCCAGTAACAACAGCGGCACACTGAGAAGTGCAACGAGCAACAGGAAGACCTGCATTCCAGCCTGAGTGGCACAAACGCACAAAAAAAAGTTGCGAGATTAGCCACCATCCTCATTCCCTTCAACCACAGCGGCACTTGTGACGCCCCTATCCCCGCACAGCTCACCTGTCCTGGATACAGCGTGGTGCTCGAGTCTCCCTGCATGAGGAACATGTTGATGAACTGGATGATGATGCTGGGAGCCTCCTCCGATTTGCTCACAGTGAAAAACAGCCACTTATAGATGATCATGAAGACCAGGTAGCCGAAGAGGCAGAGCAGGAAGAGAAGCTCGGGCAGGAACACCAGGTACAGGTTGTACTTCCTCCTAAAATGTCTGAGACAGTGAAGCAGAAGGAACACAGTGTGGGATCCTTGTTTCCGGAGCTGAGCAACATTGAAAAAAAAAGATATTCCGAGACTTGTACCATTGCTCTGCAGCCACTAGATGGCACCCAGACATCACTTAATGGAATGTAATGCACTCGCTACCTTCTACACAATGGGCGAAAGCTTTAAATATGAGCAGTTGGTATGTCCGAATGCACGGTAGGCATTAAGTAAATGAGCCCCGTCTAATTTAGATTACACAGAAATCAATTTTGGCTCTTTTTGCACAGAGGCTCTGTGGTCATGTGACTAATCTATATTTAAGAAACATTCAAGTGTCTCTTATAAAGTGTCCACACTGATTAACCTAATTTAAATCCCCATAGTTTTAATAATAATCATAACCCACTGTATAATGTATTATTATATATTATGTCAGACTTACAGATGATTAAAGACGCCCAGGACAACGCCGAAGGTCAAGTGAACGATCCCCAAAATGATCGACATCTTCATCTTATACGAGTTCAGGAACGTCAGCCTGTTCGAGGCCAGGTTCCAAATCTGTGATATGAATAAGCTTTAGTTAAACCTGGTGCAACCACATCTAATACGTCCTAATTAAATACTGAAGACGCTGAGACACTCACCGGATCGATGCCTATGGGGTAGGGGCCATTAAACACCCCTGTGACGTTGGGGTCGAGGGTGAGGAAGCCATTGGTGGCAAGTGTGCTGGTTCTGAAAGAGAAACAACACTGAATCTTAAAACATTTTGGGTGAAGTCAAGGTCATTTTGGGTGAAGGGTTGCGGTGGGGTTCCCCATGCCCATCCAGGGGAGAACGTCTGGGGCGCTGGGCAGATACACCCAGGACAGGACGCCAATCTATCACTGGGCACACACTCACTCACACATACACACTCTATATGGGGCAATTTTGAGAATTCAATTGACTTGATCCATGTTTTTGGACTGTGGGAGGAAACCGGAGAACCCGGAGGAAACCCACGCAGGCACGGGGAGAACATGGAAAGCCAGATTGGGATTCGAACCGGGAATCCCTAGCGCTGAGAGGTGAACATGCTAAACCACTAAGCCACCGTGCCGCCTATAGAACATTCATTCATTCATTATCTTCCACTTAATCCTTTACTAGGGTCACAGGGAGGGAGGGTTTCCACATCCAGGGGAGAACGTTTTGTGTTGGGTGCTGGGCAGGAAGCCCACATGGACATGGGGAGAACATGGAAGTGTGGGATTCGAACGCTGAGAGGTGAACATGTTAACCAATACACCACCCGGAACAGAACATGTGAATTAATAATCTCAGAAAGGACCTCACATCGTCTCCAGGATGAAAGAAAAAGGCTCACGGTCACCTCATGAGGTGTCCTCAGGTCCTTTTATTATTATTATTATTATTATATTTTAATATATTATATATTATTATTATTAATTCACATGTTCTGTTCCGGGTGGTGTATTGGTTAACATGTTCACCTCTCAACATTCCATCCCAAACTTCCATGTTCTCCCATTTTTAGTAAAACAACCACCACATCCACCACATATTAGGGTCGCGGTGGGGTTCCCCATGCCCATCCAGGGGAGAACGTCTTGGGCGTTGGGCAGATAGACCCAGGACAGGACGGCAATCTATCGCTGGGCACACACTCACTCACACAGACACACTCTATATGGGGCATATTTGAGAATTCAATTGACTTGATCCATGTTTTTGGACTGTGGGAGGAAACCGGAGAACCCGGAGGAAACCCACGCGGACACGGGGAGAACATGGAAACTCCACCCAGATGGGGATTCGAACCGGGAATCCCTAGCGCCGAGAGGAGAACGTGCTAAACCACTAAGCCACCGTGCCGCCCATGAGAGAACATAAAGCTTCTAAATTGTTGCAAAAAAAAAAGTCCCACTCACTGCCAGTGTCCCGCGGTGAACATGGCCTTGACGCTCCAGCCAGATCCGAACAGATTGAGGGATTTGGAAAAGCAGTCGTTGTAAATGAGGCCGGTGTAAACGGAAAACATTCCCATCAGCAGGATGATGTAGCGCCCCTCGAAAAACATGTTCAGTATCTGAAACAAAACGGTGGCTCCGGATGTTACCACGACCGATCACTCACAGCACAAACCGATTTCATATCCTCTACAAACGGACCTCGTTCCTCGATCGCTTCAGTTTGCGGTCGTTCTCGTAGAGGACCATCCATAGGCCGCACAGGGACATGATGAGCCCATGGCCGAGGTCCCCGAACATCACGGCGAACAGGAACGGAAAGGTGATGATGGTGTACGGAGCTGCAGGTCAAGACGGTTATCTTAGTGTTTGGTCCCGGAGTTTATTAATTCATTATAAGTTATTAGAGATCATCTCTAATCATCTCACCTGGGTTGACCTCCCTGTAGTTTCCCACCCCATAGGCGTCCACAATGTTCTGAAACCCTGAGGTGAACTTATTGGTCCGTATGAGAGTGGGCGGAGTGTCGTTGCTGGGGATGCGGTTCACGAAGGACGGGACGGTGGCCCCACTTTTTCTCTAAATAAGAAGAAAAGGTTGTTTCTCAACACAAACGACAGCAACACTTACTTTACATCAACATTGGAAATTGGAATCGAACATCTACGGCCTTCATTGAACAAGCGCTGCCCTCTTACCGAGCCCTCCTCCAGCGCCCTCCGCAGGGCCGGCAGGTCATGCACAGGACACCACACCTCAGCGATCAGGCACTTGTTGGTAACGTCAAAGCTGCAGAGGTTCAGGATGTGGTAGATGGCCTTCATCTTCTTCACCTGGATGACCCAGGTGTACACAGACTCGGAGGCCCTGTTCAGCACCTGCCGCAGGTAGTCCTCCGTCCGGTGAAGAACCTGGAGTTCGCAGTTCAATTCAACACGATTTAATAATAATAATAATAATAATGTTTAAGTGGAGACGCAACAGTGCACCATTCATTCATTATCTTCCGCTTTATCCTCTATAAAGGTCGCGGGGGGGGGGGGGGGGGTTCCATGCCCATCCAGGGGAGAACGTCTCGGGCGCCGGGCAGATACACCCAGGACAGGGCGCCAACCTATCGCTGGGCTCACACTCACTCACACACACACACAAACACACTCTATATGGGGCAATTTGGAGAACTCAATTGACTTGATCCATGTTTTTGGACTGTGGGAGGAAACCGGAGAACCCGGAGGAAACCCACAGGTACACGGGGAGAACATGGAAACTCCACCCAGATGGGGATTCGAACCGGGAATCCCTAGTGCTGAGAGGAGAACGTGCTAAACCACTATGTCCCACAGTATACCATCTACACCATGATCATTCACCAATATTCCAGCGTAACGACACGCCTCACCACAGAGTCACAGCACGGAACAACCACGCTGACGCTCACTGGAGAACGGAAGCCACTGGTGAAATGTGGAGGAACAGGACTTGCAGAGACGAAATGACATGAGTAAGGAGTCATTCGACACCATTACATTTACTCAGACATATAGAAAGTCATTGCTTTCATGTCGAGTGTAAACCCAGACGCCCTCTGTCCTCGGAAGTCCAGCACACACGCCGATCCCGTCCGATTAATTCCACCCTGAAGGATTTCAGCGCGCGGTCCCATGCACTGAGCTCAATCACATGATGCAGCACGAAGGAAAAGCTGCTCCCCGTGGGCACCGTCTAAAAGCCTAATGCAGCGTTCCATACAACCTTCAGGAGAGATTTAAAGGCTCGTGTGCATATGGGTCGATCAGCTTTAAAAAGTTGTGCACTTTTGTAGTTCTGTACCAATGAGCAGCCAATAAACCAAAAACATCAATACAATGGACACTGAACATCCTGCTTAGACTCAGAATGACAACCGTGGTCTGTGATTTAGATTCATTCATTCATTCATTCATTATCTCCCGCTTTATCCTCTATTAGGGTCGCGAGGGGGTTCCCCATGCCCATCCAGGGGAGAACATCTCGGGCGCTGGGCAGACAGGGTGCCAATCCATCGCTGGGCACACACACACACAGACACACTCTATATGGGGCAATTTGGAGAACTCAATTGACTTGATCCATGTTTTTGGACTGTGGGAGGAAACCAGAGAACCCGGAGGAAACCCACGCAGACACAGGGAGGACATGGAAACTCCACCCAGATGGGGATTCGAACCGGGAATCCCTAGCGGTGAGAGGCGAACATGCTAAATCACTAAGCCACCGTGCCGCCCCTGATTTAGATTCATTCATTCATTCATTATCTCCCGCTTTATCCTCTATTAGGGTCGCAGTGGGGTTCCATGCCCATCCAGGGGAGAACGTCTCAGGCGCTGGGCAGATACACCCAGGACAGGGCGCCAATCCATCGCTGGGCACACACTCACTCACACAGACACACTCTATATGGGGCAATTTGGAGAATTCAATTGATTGATCCATGTTTTTAGACTGTGGGAGGAAACCGGAGAACCCGGAGGAAACCCACGCAGACACGGAGAGAACATGGAAACTCCACCCAGATGGGGATTCGAACCGGGAATCCCTAGCGCTGAGAGGAGAACGTGCTAAACCACTAAGCCACCGTGCCGTCCCTGATTTAGATTCAAATGAAACTAATTTCTTTTTAAAACGATTGAACTCACGGTGTGCAGATCTTGAATGCGTGTGCGGAGTCCCTCCACCACATCGTCCCTCTCCTCGTTGCTGTTGGGGTACGGGTACAGATGGCAATGGTAGCTGGAAAGAGCGATTAAGTCTTCAGTCTTCAGAAGGGGACTGTGCATTTTATTACGTTTACACTAATCACTGCAATGACGTTGAAATATAAAGCTCGGTACAGGTCATTTACCAGTCGCAGATCTTCTTAACTTTCTGCCCGATCTGTTCCCCCCAGTAAGAGATGAGGAACACCACGCTGCGGGTAGGTTCTCCCTGTGGAATTAAAAACAGATGGTTTGTCAAGATCTGACAGAAATACGCAAAATCACGTGGGGTCTGTCGGCTGGTCGGAGACTTAAAAGGTTCAGTGAGGAGAGGATTTATTATGTATTTACAGATACCGACGATGAAGTGAAGTGGAGGAAGGAGTCTAGTCGTGACTTACGGTGCTCGGATCCTCCAGGCATTCCTCGATCTCGGCGTAGGTGAGGATGGTGTAGCCTTTACACACTCGCCACAGCATTCGCTCAAAGGCCTCGATCTTAATCCTCGGGATGAGGCCTGAAATGAAACTGTGAAGAGAGACATACACAGAGTACGTGCTGTTCACATTAACCGTCTCACGGACTTTGGCATGACTGCTGACTACTAATCATCCCCAGTGCATCATCATCATCACTTGCACAGAAGACATGTTACAGGAATGTGGTCAGCTTTATATTTAACATACAGGTCATGATGTGATGTGTAAACACGACTCTCACCCCAGTTTGGCCCCGAGCCGCTGCATGCTGGCGTAGTCCATCGCCGAGTCTTTCTCCAAGAAAGGAAACTCTTCATACTGCACCTGCATTGGTTCCCTCTATTTACCCAACAAAACAAACACACAAACTGGCTTTTGGAGCTGTTTGAGGACTTCTAATAACATCATCCAACTGCCAAAAAGGAGAACCGACGCAGAAAGGGATCTGAAGACTCAACTGACCACATGACCGCATGACCACATAACCGGTATTTACACCAATATGAGCCAAAGGTTTTGGAATCTCACAACGTCTTTGGGATTAAAAGTAACTTCAAAGCAAAACATGGGTGTTTGAAGTTCTTATTGATGTATAAAAGGCTTTTTGTTGTTAACGAGGGAAACAGTCTCACTTCAGAACCTTAATATCCCCTGACCTTCCACTAAACGACAGGCGCATGCCTGCAGGAGATACGACCAAACGGATGCTGATGTAATTAGGAAGCTCCTCATGCGACGCGCCTTTAGCTGAAAGCTCGGCATTGTGAGAGCAGAGCGGTTCACCTCCGCGCTGCGGTGCCCGAAATCGCGCGTGATCCTCAGCATGTGCGAATACTCGATCAGTTCCAGGAGGTTCTTCTGCAGCTTCTCTTTGTTCCTCGTGACTTCGCTGAGCTCCTGCTCCAGCCGCTGAAGCTGCTCCTGAGAGATCACACGGCAGAGGTTTGGGACACCGACAGAAAACTCTCTCGACTCATAATACTTCAGTGTCTTATAAACCAACAGTTTTTTTTTTTTTTTTTTTAATCATACCATGATTTCCATCACATGCTTAGGCAGCGGTGCCACAGGGTTCACCTCGAGTTCAGGCAGCAGGATGTCTGCTTTCTTGATCTCCCTCAGAAGATATCCTGCAGTTAACCACATACAAAACACATTCTCACGGTCATCCAAAACGCCTTGACTTCACACTTACATCAATAAAACTGAATAAAACCCGGCGACGACACCGTGGCTTAGTGATTTGGCATGTTTGCCTCTCAGCACTAGGGATTCCCGGTTCGAATCCCCATCTGGGTGGAGTTTCCATGTTCTCCCCGTGTCCGCGTGGGTTTCCTCCGGGTTCTCCGGTTTCCTCCCACAGTCCAAAAACATGGATCAAGTCAATTGAGTTCTCCAAATTGCCCCATAGAGAGTGTGTATGTGTGAGTGAGTGTGTGCCTAGCGATAGATTGGCGCCCTGTCCTGGGTGTATCTGTCCAGCGCCCGAAACGTTCTCCCCTGGATGGGCATGGGGAACCCCACCGCGACCCTAATAGAGGATAACGCGGATGATAATGGATGGATGGATAAAACCCAGCGAACTTCCCAAAGTCAAAAAGAACATGAACAAACAAGCAGGTGTACCTAATAAAGTGGCCTGAACCCATTAAATGAATGCAAACTTTTGTGGATCATGGAGGAAAGCAGGCTTATCTACCTCTCTGTGTATGGAAATGAGGCACACCCTGTACACACACACCGCCGTAATCACAGAGCCGTCGAGCTCACACAACGACGAAATGCCTCATAGATATAGAGAGAGGAAATAAGACTACAATACCCAGAATCCTCTCCATCTCCTCGGATCTCTTGACATCATTCACAAACTTGCGCTGGAAGGAATTTACACTGGGATTGAGCTGAAATAGAAAAAAAAAATATATATATATATAAATATATATATATCAACGTTGAATAAACCACTTAAGCTACTAAAATTTTTACACCTTGACCTTTATCTCTTAGTCACATCTTTGCGGTTGACCTCCTGACATCCATATCTCGTCAATATTTTATAACCATTTAACCGTCTTATTCTTCTCCTGTAATTGATTTCGGGCCAGTAGGTCACATTACTCTTCCACGTTTACATTTTCAACCAACCTTTTCACGTTTTTTTTTTTTTTTTTCTTAAAACAAATACATTTTAAAGTTTGTGTTAAGGTTAAGTGGTCTGTTTACAATTATACTGGTCACTTATTAATAACTACATATTCATCTTGAGGGCAGGACATGGCTAAGTGGTCTGCTTCTCAGCAATCCAGGTTTGAATCTCGATCTGGGTTTCCATGTCCTCCCCGTGTCCATTCGGTTTTCCTCCAGGTTCCCTGGTTTCCTTACAGAGTCCAAAAAAAATGGATTCAAAGTAAATTGGCCGCTCCAAATTGCCCCTATATAGTGTGTGTGTGTGAGCCAGTGAATGGGTGCCTAGAGATAGATTGGCATCCTGTCCTGTCCTTGCCCAGCTCCTGAAACGTTCTCCTCTCTATGGACATGGACAATCTCTCTGCGACCCCAGTATAGGATTAAGCGACGGATAATTGATTGATGGATGGATATTAATCTTGGGCCACTGCAGCTGAGAGAATTAAAACCAGGCAGATGGAATAGAACTTAAAAATGTAGATTATGGTTTGCAATTTCATATTTTTCTACAGATTTTATAAATTAAACATCATGTTTATTGTTAGTGTGAATCCATAATAATCGTTATTTATTGCTAACATGGGGCGGCACGGTGGCTTAGTGGTTTAGCACGTTCTCCTCTCAGCACTAGGGATTCCCGGTTCGAATCCCCATATGGGTGGAGTTTTCATGTCCTCCCCGTGTCGCCGTGGGTTTCCTCCGGGTTCTCCGGTTTCCTCCCACAGTCCAAAAATATGGATCAAGGTCAATTGAGTTCTCCAAATTGCCCCATATAGTGTGTCTGTGTATATATATATATAGAGTGAGTGTGTGCCCAGCGATGGATTGGCGCCCTGTCCTGGGTCTATCTGCCCAGCGCCCGAAATGTTCTCCCCTGTCTTCCCCAGATGGGAAATTCAAACCGAATCCATAGCGCTGAGAGGAGAACATGCTAAACCACTAAGCCACCATGCCACCCCGCAATTTCTTATTTTTCAACATTCATCCATCCATTATCTCCCGCTTTATCCTCTATTAGGGTCGTGGGGGGGGGGGGTTCCCCATGCCCATCCAGGGGAGAACGTCTCGGGCGCCCGGCAGATACACCCAGGACAGGACGCCAATCCATCGCTGGACACATACACACTCGTTCACACAGACACACTCTATATGGGGCAATTTGGAGAACTCAATTGACTTGATCCACGTTTTTGGACTGTGGGAGGAAACCGGAGAACCCCGGAGGAAACCCACGCGGACACGGGGAGAACATGGAAACCAGATGGGGGATTCGAACCGGGAATCCCTAGAGCTGAGAGGAGAACATGCTAAACCACTAAGCCGCCCGGTTTAAGTTTAATGAAGGTATGTTATAATCAGGTGAGAGACTCGGAAAGTCCGTTAAACGTTTAAAACGGTTTCAAATTTAAAAACAAACGGTTATTTCTGGAAGCTTCGCACTTCGCGCGGTTAACGCAGCACCGGGTGACCAGGTCATCGGTCTCGACGGAACGAATTCTGACAGAAAATCGCTCTGAAAACGAGAGAAATGTTCGGATTTCGGGGTTAATAAGAGAAAACAGCGGCGCTTACGTCTCTGAACTCCACCAGCCCCAGCTCCCCGAGTTCACTGAGGCACTCATAAGCCGAGCCGGACTGCAGGAACAGCTGGGCCAAGCACAGCTCCTCGCTCCGGAACAAACTGCCCATTTCCGAGCCAAACTTCTCAAACGAAGCCCCGGGAAAAGCACGGCAACGGCCCAACAGTCGCCTCCGTGCGCCGGGATTCTGACGGACGGCGAGCCGAGCCCACCGGAGAGCCGGCCAACGTTAGCCCCGAGTCGGCTGAGCGCTGACGTGACGACGTGTCGACGCGGAAACCCTCAGCCCACCCGCCTTCAGCCCGACCCCACCCGTTTACCGCCGGCGTGACGTCATCAACAGCGTTAACGCCAACTGTTACGCAAAGTTCTTTCCGCTGAACAGTTTTAAATTCCTTAAAAAACATTTATACGCAACTAAATTAATACTCAACTAAATTTATACTCAACTAAATTTATACTCAACTAAATTAATACTCAACTAAATTCATACTCAACTAAATTTATACTCAACTAAATTTATACTCAACTAAATTTACACGCAACTAAATTAATACTTAACTAAATTAATACTCAACTAAATTTATACTCAACTAAATTAATACTTAACTAATGATACACTGCTTCAATTAGCTATAATGAAAAATATATATAATGACACACATTTTAGCTGATTCATTATTATTATTATTATTATTATTATTATTATTATTATTATTATTATCATTAGCATTATTATTATTAATATTACTACTACTATTTATTATTGTTAGTTACTGCTATTATTACTATAGTTATTATTATTATTATTATTATTATTATTATTATTATTATTATTATTATTATTATTATCATCATCATTACTGTTACTAATTAATTCGCATGTACGCTGCCTTTCATTGTCACTACAAATCATAGTATTTAAAACTTTTTAAATAAAAAAGTGTGTCCAACTTTTTTACTGTAAATTCCAATACATCACACACTGCATTTCACTTTCTTGTTTTTTTTTTTTTTTTTTTTAATGTTTTTCATGTTTAAATGTCATAAATGTCTGTAACCGCGGGAAAGTGAGGAACGTAATTTCGATTACTTTGTATGTAGTGTACATGTGAAGAAATTGACAATAAAGTCTACTTTGACTTTGACTTTTTGTTATTAATTAATTTTATTAAGTAGCGGCACGGTGGCTTAGTGGTTTAGCATGTTCTCCTCTCAGCGCTACGGATTCCCGGTTCGAATCCCAATCTGGGTGGAGTTTCCATGTTCTCCCCGTGTCGGCGTGGGTTTCCTCCAGGTTCTCCGGTTTCCTCCCACAGTCCAAAAACATGGATCACAGTCAATTGAATTCTCCAAATTGCCCCATATAGAGTCTGTCTGTGTGAGTGAGTGTGTGCCCAGCGATGGATTGGCGCCCTGTCCTGGGTCTATCTGCCCAGCGCCCGAGACGTTCTCCCCTAGATGGACATGTGGAACCCCACCGCGACCCTAATAGAGGATAAAGCGGGAGATAATGAATGAATGAGTTTTAAATTCCTTAAAAACATTTATACTCAACAAAATTAATACTCAACTAATAATACACTGCTTCAATAAGCTATAATAAAAAATATATATATGACACACATTTTAGCTGATTCACGGGTAACTAGTAAAATAAGACCAATTAATTTTTTTTTTATTAATTAATTTTATTAATTAATGTTACATATTTTCTTGGGACTTAAATCTACAATATTAAGTGGATTTGATACACGGCATTAAACCTGTAACCAGCTGTTTAAAGCGGAATAAATAAATATAATTAACTTAAATAAATATAATTAACTTAAATAAATATAATTAACTTAAAAAGTGGTTTTAACGTAAATAAATACTTTATAATCAGGATATTGTTTCAAACGGCTTCAGAACGAGTCGTCTCATTCTCAGAATAAAAGTCCCAGGACCCGAGGAAATCGCGCTTTAATTTAAACCAGTCCATTTGTTTACAGATTATTATTTTTTAAAATGCCGTTTCCAAAGTGTGCAGCGTTATTTACGGGACGCAGACTCGTTTCCCGTCGCTAATTATTTATCCAATAAAGTCTGGACTCTTATTTAGACACGTGGCTCTGTGTGCACGAAGCTGGCAGCTGGTTGTGTAAAGTGTGGACTGATGCTTGTTTTTTAATTATTAATTAGTTTAAATTAATCTTTGTTTAAATTGATCTTTGTTTGCTAAAGTATTAGAACGGGTTCAGTTGGGTGCGAGTCTGGTTTAAGGTAAGTCCCGGGGATTTAAATGTAAACTGGAGCAGTAAAGGTTTTTAAAGCTGTTTAATATGCAGTCCGTCCACGTGGCAGCAATTAATAAACATGAGTGTTATGTACGTAATCAGATCTATAATAATACACACTTAATATTTTAATGTCTTAATATTTTAATATAAGGCACGGTGGCTTAGTGGTTTAGCATGTTCTCCTCTCAGCGCTAGGGATTCCCGGTTCGAATCCCCATATGGGTGGACTTTCCATATTCTCCCTGTGGCAGCGTGGGTTTCCTCCGGGTTCTCCGGTTCCCTCCCACAGTCCAAAAACATGGATCAAGTCAATTGAGTTCTCCAAATTGCCCCATATAGAGTGTGTGTGTGTCTGTGTGAGTGTGTGTCCAGTGATAGATTGGCGCCCTGTCCTGGGTGTATCTGCCCAGCGCCCGGAACGTTCTCCCCCCTGGATGGGCATGGGGAACCACCCCGCGACCCTAATAGAGGATAAAGCGGAAGATAATGGATGAATGAATATAATAATAACGGTGGTTTAGTGGTTTAGCATGTTCTCCTCCCAGCGCTAGGGATTCCTGGTTCGAATCCCCATCTGGGTGGAGTTTCCATGTTCTCGCCATGTCCGCGTGGGTTTCCTCCGGGTTCTCCGGTTTCCTCCCACAGTCCAAAAACATGGATCAAGTCAATTGAATTCTCCAAATTGCCCCATATAGAGTGTGTGTGTGAGTGTGTGTGTGCCCAACTATGGATTGGCGCCCTGTCCTGGGTGTATCTGCCCAGCGCCCGAGACGTTTACCCCTGGATGGGCATGGGGACCCCCCATGAATGAATATGAATAATGAATGAATGAATATTTTAATATGCAGTCAGTCCATGTGGGAGCAATAAATAAACATTATGAGTGTATGTTGTAACTTTATGTATGTAATCATTCATTTATTATCTCCCGCTTTATCCTCTATTAGGGTCGCGCAGGGGGGGGGTTCCCCATGCCCATCCAGGGGAGAACGTCTCGGGCGCTGGGCAGATACACCCAGGACAGGGCGCCATTCCATCGCTGGACACACACACACTCACTCATTCACACAGACACACTCTATATGGGGCAATTTTGAGAACTCAGTTGACTTGATTCATGTTTTTGGACTGTGGGAGGAAACCGGAGAACCCGGAGGAAACCCACGTGGACACGGGGAGAACATGGAAACTCCACCCAGATGGGGATTCGAACCGGGAATCCCTAGTGCTGAGAGGAGAACATGCTAAACCACTAAGCCACCACATTTATTGAACCACAATCCAAACTGCATCCCTTCCACCTCTTAAGTCTCTAAATATTTTGTTAAATCAGCCTTTAGATCATTTTCCCTTCATTTTGTCCTTTTTTTGATGTTCTAGGGAACAGAGATCCGAGTGGATCACCATGGCAGAGGTGGCTCCCCACAGCGCCGCCCCAAGTGATACATCTGTCGCAGCAGAAGAGCCTGAGCTCGACCAGGACGTCCCTGCAGGGAAAGCCCAGGAGGGAGGTTCTGCCGCGAGAGGCGGCGATTCAGAGGACCACCCCGGTTCCAACGCTTACCGCTACATCAAGGAGGAGCTGTTCACCTCGGAGATCTACAAAGTGGAGATCCAGAACCTGCCCAAGTACATCGGCTTTAACGACCTGAAGAAGTTCCTGCACAAGCACGGCCTGAACCCTCACAAGGTCAAGCTGATGGGGAAGCAGAACTTCGCCTTCGTCACCTTCAAAAATCAGGTCAGCGGGTTTCTCGCTCCACACGGACGCAGGGGGGGGGGACACGCCCCCGTCCGCGGCGCACGAGCCGACGAAGCCTAAATCCATACGTTCTGCTCCCGCAGGAGCAGCGAGACAAGGCCATGAAGCTGGTGCACGGCATGCCGTGGAAGGGGAAGGTCCTGAGCGTGCGCCTGGCCAAACCCAAAGCCGACCCCATCGTCCGGAAGCGCAGGCAGGACGAGGAGGCGCCCGACGGGGGGCCGCCCGCCTCCAAGCGTCCCGCCGACGGCGAGGACGGACCCCTCAGCGTCCAGATCGCTAACGCGGTGACGCCTCTGTGGCAGGTACCCTATGAGGAGCAGCTGAGGAGGAAGGAGCGCGAGGTGGAGGGAGTGCTGCAGACCCTGACCAGGTGGAGTGTTCATCTCAGAGGGCGCTCAGAGGAGGTTTGGGATGGCGACTGATCCATCTGTGGGCCTTCTGTGTGTCCGTACAGGGAGATCGGGAACAACAACAAGGCCATGCTCCCGTGGCTGTTCGTGCAAAAGGAAAAAAACAAGGGCGTGTGCTGCCCCCTGGAGTCCATCAGACCCTCACCCGTACAGGTATCTCACAGCGGTTGTTGGTCGTATTGAGACGAAAAGCCCGATCGGTCACGGTCACCTCCCACCCGCCCGCAGACCGAGTACAGGAACAAGTGCGAGTTCGTGATCGGGACGGGCGCGGACGGAGAGGATAAGACGGTGGGATTCCGCCTGGGGAAGTACAAAGGGGGCACGTGTGCCGTCGTGAGTCCCGAAGACACCATCCACATTCCCAAAGAGGCCAAGCGTGTGGTCCGGGCCGTCCAGCAGTACATCAGGTTCCGTCCTGCGCCCCCATACTAACTACTCAAAGTATGCCATGCAGTACGGTGCGGTGGGTTAGTGTCCGGGTTCGAATGACCCGGTGTCGGGTCTGTGTGCAGGGGCACGTCGTATGCCGTCTACAGCCCCGAGACGTACGACGGACACTGGAGGCAGCTGACCGTACGCACCAGCCGCACCAATCAGGTCATGGCTATGATCTTCTTCAACCCTCAGGTAACGTGGACCCGTGGTTCCATCTGACCAGGAGCTGGTTTTGCATCGTTGTCGTCTCGGTGGGCCGCACGGTGGCTTAGTGGTTTAGCACGTTCGCCTCACAGCTCTAGGGATTCCCGGTTCGAATCACCGTCTGGGTGGAGTTTCCATGTCCTCCCCGTGTCCGCGTGGGTTTCATCCGGGTTCCCCGGTTTCCTCCCACAGTCCAAAACACATGGATCAAGTCAATTGAGTTCTCCAAATTGCCCCCTATAGAGTGTGAGTGAGTGTGTGTCCAGCGATGGATTGGCGCCCTGTCCTGGGTGTATCTGCCCAGCGCCCGAGACGTTCTCCCCTGGATGGACATGGGGAACCCCACTGCGACCCTAATAGAGGATAAAGCGGAAGATAATAAATGAATAAATGTAGTCTTCGTGGTCAGTGTACAGCCAGTAGAGGTCGCTCTTCCAATAGCGATGGATTGGCGCCCTGTCCTGGGTCTATCTGCCCAGCGCCCGAGACGTTCTCCCCTGGATGGACATGGGGAACCCCACAGTCCAAAAAACATGGACCAAGTCAATTGAGTTCTCCAAATTGCCCCCTATAGAGTGTGAGTAAGTGTGTGTCCAGCGATAGATTGGCGTCCTGTCCTGGGTGTATCTGCCCAGCACCCGAGACGTTCTCCCCTGGATGGACATGGGGAACCCCCCCCCCCCCCCCGCAACCCTAATAGAGGATAAAGCGGAAGATAATAAATGAATGAATGTGGTCTTGGTGGTCAGTGTACAGCCAGTAGAGGTCGCTCTTCCAATAGCTGCCATGAAGGTTCATAAGGATCAGAACAGAAGTCGTTAAACTCATTAAAGCAGCAGAGAAGAAGTTTCAAAGTTGTTTTAAAAATGGAACACGTCCAGTTTAACTGACCGCTTCCTCTGACGAAAACGTAGAAGCTGAACGAGGAGGAGGTGGCGTCGCTGAAGGACTCTCTGAGAGATCATTTCACAAATGGCGAAGGCCGCGAGAGCGGGATCACATCGCTGCACTTCGTACGAATGGGACAAAGGTGAGAGGACCGAGGGCTTTATTTGGACCTGTGATGTCATAACCTTTAAAGAGTCTAAAGGACGTTTTAAAAGTCCTGGAGCAAATCCGGAAGGTGAGGCGTGGTTGAATTTTTTTTATTTATTTATAAAATTTTTATTTATTATTATTTTTTTTTTATAGAATATTTTTATTGGAAATATAAACAATATCCTTATATCAGGCGACACGGTGGCTTAGTGGTTTAGCATGTTCTCCTCTCAGCGCTAGGGATTCCCGGTTCGAATCCCCATCTGGGTGAAGTTTCCATGTTCTCTCCGTGTCTGCGTGGGTTTCCTCCGGGTTCTCCGGTTTCCTCCCACAGTCCAAAAACATGGATCAAGTCAATTGATTTCTCCAAATTGCCCCATATAGAGTGTGTCTGTGTGAGTGTGTGTGTGCCCAGCGATGGATTGGCGTCCTGTCCTTGGTGTATCTGCCCAGCACCTGAGACGTTCTCCCCTGGATGGGCATGGGGAACCATGCCAATAAACATTATGAGTATATGTTGTATCTTTATGTATGTAATCAGATATATTATAATACACACTTACATTATTTGAAGCTGAAGCTTTACATGCTGGTTTCTGTTGTGATTGTTGGTCAGTATGTTTTATAAGTATTTTCATTAGTATTTATTCATCCATTATCTCCCGCTTTATCCTCTATTAGGGTCGCGGGGGGGGGGGGTTCCCCATGCCCATCCAGGAGAGAACGTTTCGGGCGCTGGGCAGATAAAGGAAAGAGAAATGAAAAACAAACGAAGATCACACATTTAATTTAATTTGGAAAAACTGCCAGATTGGTGAAATAAGAAAAAGGTTGCCACCTGCTTTAAAACCTCGCTGTACAGCCTCTCAGGGTATATTTAATTTTCTCAAGTCTTAAGAATGCCATGACATCTCTTAGCCAATGGGAAATAGATGGATATTTCGTAGATTTCCATTGAGACGTCCAGCTAATGGGGACGTGAAAGCAATAATGTCCCTTTGTGAAGCATTAAGTGCAAGTGAAGGATCAGACACACCAAATGTGGTCGATTTTTAAGGTTCCTCGATGCTTCTTGGGCGTTGACCTGGTTTTTTTTCCTAGGCGTCAATGCATTTCTGGCGACTCGGGTCTGCCCTCGTGTGGTGTCGGACAGTAGTACATGCGTTATGAAGTTACTTTTGCATAGCCGCAGACTGAAGCTGACCATACAGAAACGAACCGAACCGCAGTAGGTGGTCGCTCACGGTCCTTGTCGTTGTTTTCATGTCTCCGCAGGATGTCCTCGGGGACGGACGATTTGCCCTGCGAGCTGGTGGCGGGAGACGCGTGGATTCACGAGGAGCTGCTCGGCCTCCGCTTTCGCATTTCCCCTCATTCGTTTTTCCAGGTAGGCGCTCAGCCGGGTGGAGGACCGCTGCGTCTGATCCACCGTGGCAGCGCCACACACCACCACCCTGCAGTCACTGCAGTACCGGGAATCATCCACCACCCTAATAACACAGCGTTCCTCCCCCTCAGACCAACACGCAGGCGGCGGAGGTGCTGTACTCCTCGGTGGGCGAGTGGGCGCAGCTGGACCAGGACAGCACCGTGCTGGATGTGTGTTGTGGGACCGGCACCATTGGGATTTCTCTGGCCAAGGTGGTGATGCACACACACAGGGGGCGCTCTACACACAGGTTTACGCCTCTCACGTGTCCCTCTGATTTGTCCACAGCGAGTGAAGAAGGTGATCGGGATCGAGCTGTGTCAGGAGGCCGTGGACGACGCCAGAGTGAACGCCCGCGCCAACGGTAGGACGCAGGTTCGTCCAGAACCGACCCGATGCCGTCCTGGAAAAAAAATAAAGGGGAACCGCCGCCACCTTCACGTCTTCTCTCTCGCCAGGTCTGAGCAACGTGGAGTTCCACTGCGGTAAGGCCGAGGACGTCTTCCCCACCGTGCTCAACGCGCTGGTGTCCCCCAACCTCACGGCCATCGTGGACCCCCCCCGGGCGGGACTACGTGAGTACCAAGTCAAAACTCTGCAGCCCGACTCGTGTTTAACCGGCCCAAGCGAAGTCATGTCCCTCCATCACTCATGTCCCTCCGTCGCTCGTGTTCCTCCGTCGCTCGTGTCCCACCATCGCTCATGTCCCTCCATTGGCTCCCTGTAGCTGCTGCATTCAGTACAAGTCACTGACTCTGGCCTACAGAACCATTTCTGGATCTGTCCCCTCCTACCTTCACTCTATCTTTTCAAAATACACTCCGACTCGTTCACTTCGCTCCAGTGATGATCGCCCCCTGGTGGTTCCACCTCACCGAGGAGCTGATTCTCACTCCGTGGTGTTCTCCACTGCAACGTGATAGTACGATCTTCCCAACTCTGTAAGGCAGATTCACTAAACAGTTTTAAGAAACTACTGAAGACGCATCTCTTTAACAAAAACCTGTTGTAAAAAATTAAAAAAAAGTGTGTGTGTGTGTGTGTGTGTGTGGCGGGGGGCGCAGCATCAAATAACAATCAGATTTGATGAATTTACAGTATAGTTGGTTTTCTCCACTGGCGGAACGGTGGCTTAGTGGTTTAGCACGTTCTCCTCTCAGCGCTAGGGATTCCCGGGTTCGAATCCCCATCTGGGTGGAGTTTCCATGTTCTCCCTGTGTCCGCGTGGGTGTCCTCCGGGTTTTCCGGTTTCCTCCCACAGTCCAAAAACATGGATCAAGTTAATTGAATTCTCCAAATTGCCCCATATAGAGTGTGTCTGTGTGAGTGAGTGTGTGCCCAGCGATGGATTGGCGCCCTGTCCTGGGTGTATCTACCCAGCGCCCGAGACGTTCTCCCCTGGATGGGCATGGGGAACCCCACCTCGACCCTAATAGAGGATAAAGCGGGAGATAATGAATGAATGAATGGTTTTCTCCATAACTTCTGACTGTAATGTTCTCATTTGTAAGTCGCTTTGGACAAAAGCGTCGACTAAATGTAAATGTAGGTTCTGCCCGTGGGTTTGGTGTTGACCGTGGTACTAATCTGACGGAACGTTCACAGATTCCAAGGTCATCCTGGCCATCCGGCGGGCGGAGCATCTGAAGAGGCTGGTGTACGTCGCGTGCAACGCCAAAGCCGCCATGAACAACTTCACTGAGTAAGTGTAGGGTCCCCTCCAGAGACCCGTCTCCGGCCCTTTCACGGCCCTCACCGTCCCCGTCTGTTCCTTTCAGCCTGTGCCGCGCGCCGTCCAACCGAGTGCGCGGGGACCCGTTCCGCCCGGTGCGAGCCATGGCCGTGGACCTCTTCCCTCAGACCATGCACTGCGAGACCATCCTGCTGTTCGAGAGAGTGAGCTACGGTGCCGGTGCCAACAACCCCGACGCGCCACCTCCTGACAACTGAGAACGGCCTACGGGGCCCACGGTGGAGGCGCAGGTCCTCATGTCCCATTTACGTTACGTGACGTCGCTGCGGAACGCTTTCGGTTTAAGAAATGACTTTTATTTTATTAAACACTTTGACTCGACCCGTTTGCCGTCCCATGTGATTTTGTTTACGCGACGCCGATATTCTGCCCCGGAGGTCAAGGTTCTCATTGGGGCCCTAGATCTGGAGGTCAAGGTTCTCATTGGGGCCCTAGATCTGGAGGTCAAGGTTCTCTTTGGGTCCCTAGATCTGGAGGTCAAGGTTCTCTTTGGGGCCCTAGATCCGGAGGTCAAGGTTCTCATTGGGGCCCTAGGTCCGGAGGTCAAGGTTCTCATTGGGGCCCTAGTTCCGGAGGTCAAGGTTCTCATTGGGGCCCTAGATCCGGAGGTCAAGGTTCTCATTGGGGCCCTAGATCCAGAGGTCAAGGTTCTCATTGGGGCCCTAGATCCGGAGGTCAAGATTCTCTTTGGGGCCCTAGATCTGGAGGTCAAGGTTCTCATTGGGGCCCTAGTTCCGGAGGTCAAGGTTCTCATTGGGGCCCTAGATCCGGAGGTCAAGGTTCTCATTGGGGCCCTAGATCCGGAGGTCAAGGTTCTCATTGGGGCCCTAGATCCGGAGGTCAAGGTTCTCATTGGGGCCCTAGATCCGGAGGTCAAGGTTCTCATTGGGGCCCTAGATCCGGAGGTCAAGGTTCTCATTGGGGCCCTAGATCCGGACGTCAAGGTTCTCATTGGGGCCCTAGATCCGGACGTCAAGGTTCTCATTGGGGCCCTAGATCCGGAGGTCAAGGTTCTCATTGGGGCCCTAGATCCGGACGTCAAGGTTCTCATTGGGGCCCTAGCTCCGGAGGTCAAGGTTCTCATTGGGGCCCTAGAGCCGGAGGTCAAGGTTCTCTTTGGGGCCCTAGATCCGGAGGTCAAGGTTCTCTTTGGGGCCCTAGATCCGGAGGTCAAGGTTCTCATTGGGGCCCTAGATCTGGAGGTCAAGATTCTCTTTGGGGCTCTAGATCCGGAGGTCAAGGTTCTCATTGGGGCCCTGGATCCAGAGGTCAAGGTTCTCATTGGGGCCCTAGATCTGGAGGTCAAGGTTCTCATTTTGGCCCTGGATCCGGAGGTCAAGGTTCTCATCGGGGCCCTAGTGGATGACCCACACTCTATTCTCCGATGATCAGGACCATGGACAGAGCAGATATTCCCAGGGTGGTGGATGATTCAGTACTGCAGTGACCGACATGGTGGTGCTGTTCAAACCGTGTGTCCACCACCTCACTGCGCCACCTTGTGGATGTTGAAGCAAGAGACGGTAAGTCACCCACCACCATGTCAGAACTGAGTCATCCACCACCCTAATAAATACCTGATCCGTCCATGGTCCTTATCGCAGAACATACCAGAGGACTAACAGTATGTGGACGAACAGATGGACTACAGAATGGTCAGTTGCTGATATAATGACTGACACTGTACCTAATAAAGTGGCCGGTGCGGATATAAAAAAAAACATGAGGGTGGAGCTTCAGTCAGGACCAGTTTATTTATTTGCATAAAGACGTCACTGTGGACCGGCCATCACGAGTCACACGACGGGTACCGATGTCCGGGACGAAGGCGTCCTCCTCCTCCTCCTCCCGGTTCTACAGCGAACGACGAGCAGACGATCTGTGGACATGAGGACAACAAGCGCGTTCTCTAAGCGGCGGTGGCGCCGCCGGGTGGACATTTAGGCAAGCGCACAGGCAGGACTGCGGAACCCCGGGTTCTCACGCTCACACGTTCCAGCACTTATTGCATGTTTTTTTGTTTTGTTTTGTTTTTTTGCATCTACACACGAAAATGTGTCTTCACTGTTCTACGGCACGGCGACTATAAAAATGCATCAGATGAAAAGCTTTGGTTGGACACTTCCACTCGGTCCTCGCGAGCACGGTGGGGGACAAGTCCCAAAGGCGGTATCTCCACAGAGGGGAACGTCTGTGTAGGTACCGCCCTCGTCCCGAAGAACCTTTCGTTGGTTCTGTCTGCAGACTGATGTGAACCAGATTCGGGCGGACGACCAAGTCACAACATAAGGTCAGACGCGCCAAAAAAAATAATAATAATTTTTTTAAGAAGCTGCTCATGCCGGAGGCGTGGCGTTCCGCCGCGGAACGGCGACGGAACAGCGACGGAACGGACGGCGTCGCCTCACGTCACTGCAAACACGAACGCTACGCCGCCTCGCAGACGCAACCCTGCCGTCTTCACCAAAATGCCACGATCTACTAACATACACATTACAGAAGCTAAATTTAACCCCCCCCCCCCCCCCACCGTAATACTCTCTCCTGCAGAGAGGGCGGCGCTCCCAGCCCTTGTGCTTGTGGATTGTGCTGATGGCACACCGGACGCTTTTTGATAAACGCGTCCCAAAACGTTCGGACGGGCAGCGTTCACGACGCCGCGGGGGGTTCGGCCGACATCAGACAAACCGCTGCCCTGACAGAACCGCAGCGGAACCCAATGTCCAACAAAGTCCCCGTTTCAGACACACCCCCCCCCCCCCCCCGCCCAACCTCCTAAATACCACCGTCTGATCATTTAGGAGGTCGACCTCCTCTCTTACACCGACCCTGCTCGTACCTCTGTACATCTGAGATTCATGCGCAGCAGCTCGGAGGCATTTTAGAACCCTATGTCAGCCAATCGGGGAACGACATCGGCCTCCTAAAAACAAAGTGACTGAGGGGTGGGAGAGGGGGGGGGGGGGCAATATTAAGTTTATTTATCATCATCATTATCTAAAAGCCAAATAGTTTAAAAAACACCAAAAAACAAACGTCACACATTCACACGAGTGTCATCGTAATTCGGGACTTGCCGTTACCGTGGCGACCGCCTCCACACCGCGGTAACGCACCACCACCGACTGATGGGGGTGGGGAGGGGGGGGGGGTGGTAGGTCATGTCACTGAAGTGCATGGCCAATCGTTTCTCACCAGACATGAACGTATAATTTGGGGACGGTGCGGCGAGCCCCCCCCCCCGATCCCATTTGGGCAGGTGGGGGGGGGGTGAGGGTCGCCGCTCCTCTGTGCGAGTGGGGGGGGTGAGCGGAGGGTCGCTATACGTCGACGGTGCACAGCGGCTCGCTGCCCGGCTGTGCCGATTCCACCACCGTCATTTTGGGCTTCTTCCGGGTCTCTTCCTGTTGACGGAATGCAGACAGAACCTCAGTCCAGAATAGGGCTGTCTTCAACTAAGTATTTTCATAGTCGAATCTGATTCGTCACATTTTCCCTACAGTCGACTGATAGTCGAATCAGTTAAAATTTCACCACAAGATGGCGCTATAAGCGTGGTTTATAAAAAAGATTTTTTTTTAAATATTTTACTTGTTTTTCTAGAGCACCGTAAATGGGTTAAAGCGCACACATCATTTAAAAAAAATATTAACAGAAATTAGGATGATTTTATTTGACAAAAGGCTATATATATAACGAAAACAAAGACATTTCATGTAAAAACTAATGCTTAGCAGCAACCATGGGCGCCCCCATGTGGTCAAAATGGTACATTCGACTATGAGGTTCATAGTCGACTACGGTTCTCCGAATCGAATCGTCGAATCAGCGAATATTGCAGCTCACCCCTAGTCCAGAACAGAGTGACCCCCCCCCCCCCACGATCCCATTAGAGCCAAAAACATCCAGGTGTGAATGCGTTCGGTGAGACGTACCCGCTCTTTCGCCAGCTTTCTCATCTCCTCTTGCAGCTTGTTGAGAATGTGGAGGTTTGGCTTGTTCTTTTTGGCGTACTGCTGAAGTTCAATCACACTCTTGTCGGAATTCTCCTGAAAGCCATTCAAAAAAAAAATTATTAACTAACAGGCGGCACGGTGGCTTAGTGGTTTGGCATGTTCTCCTCTCAACACTAGGGATTCCCGATTCGAATCCCCATCTGGGTGGATTTCCCATGTCCTCCCCGTGTCCGCGTGGGTTTCCTCCGGGTTCTCCGGTTTACTCCCACAGTCCAAAAACATTGATCAAGTCAATTGAGTTCTCCAAATTGCCCCATATAGAGTGTGAGTGTGTGTGTGTCCAGCGATGGATTGGTGTCCTGTCCTGGGTGTATCTGCCCAGCGCCCGAGACGTTCTCCCCTGGATGGGCATGGGGAACCCCCCCGCGACCCTAATAGAGGATAAAGCGGAAGATAATGAATGAATCAATAATTAACTAATAGGGCAGCACAGTGGTTTGGCATGTTCTCCTCTCAGCACTAGGGATTCCCGGTTCGAATCCCCATCTGGGTGGAGTTTCCATGTTCTCCCCGTGTCTGTGTGGGTTTCCTCCCACAGTCCAAAAAGCATGGATCAACTCAATTGAGTTCTCCAAATTGCCCCATATAGAGTGTGTGTGTGTGTGTGTTTGTGTCCAGCGATAGATTGGCGCCCTGTCCTGGGTCTATCTGCCCAGCGCCCGAAACGTTCTCCCCTGGATGGGCATGGGGAACCCCACCGCGACCCTAATATAGGATGAAGCGGAAGATAATGAATGAATAATTAACTAAGAGGGTGGCACGGTGGCTTAGTGGTTTGGCATGTTCTCCTCTCAGTGCTAGGGTTTCCCGGTTCGAATCCCCATCTGGGTGGAGTTTGCATGTTCTCCCCTTGGGTTTCCTCCGGGTTCTCCGGTTTCCTCCCACAGTCCAAAAACATGGATCAAGTCAATTGAGTTCTCCAAATTGCCCCATGTAGAGTGTGTCTGTGTGTGTCTGCGTGAGTGAGTGTGTGCCCAGTGACAGATTGCCCCCCTGTCCTGGGTGTATCTGCCCAGCGCCCGAAACGTTCTCCCCTGGATGGGCATGGGGAACCATAATAGAGGATAAAGCGGAAGATAACGGATGGATGGAACAAACTAAGGCTATTGGAAATGGGTTGTGTGTAGGACTGCCATATGAACAGTAAGGAACAGTAAGCATGCCCTCTGGTGGACAAACTAGGTGCAGACATGCTTCGTATCATCGATTTAACTGAGGTTTAAAAATGTACCTTCTTCACCATCTTGTTGCTCTCTCTTCCGTACATTCGCAGTAAGGAGCCCCAGTTCTTCACGTGAGGATGCAACATCTGGAGGATCTTCTGCGAAGCCAGCTGTTTGCCCACTCGCTTGTTCTTACCTGTGAAACGCACACGCACGTCACACAGCGGTCCCCCCCCCGCCGGCCGTCAGAGCCACAACTCCCCGCGCCGACACTTACACCACCCGCGCACACTGTGCTTGCCGCAGGTCATCACGTACTCGCTCTTCTGGTTCTTCCCCGGAACCAACCCGTTTGAAGAAACACTGGGCAACAGTACTCACGTGGAGGATCTGGTAGGGTGAGAGCAAGCCGGCCTTGTTGGTCAGTTCGTACACCCTCGAGTCTTCAATACTCGAACTTAATACGATCATCACAACCCGTTTGAAGCCAGAACACTGGCAAAGTACCCCCCCCCCTCCCCCGAGTACCTCAAGCTCGTCGCCCTCTACTGGCTTCTCCTCAGCCGTTTGCTTGACAAAGTCAGGGATGAGGATCTCCAGTGTGGCTCGAGCTGCAACACACCGCAGGATTTATTAAAATACACGAAGTTCTGCGACCGACCTGTAGGTGTCCTAATCACCCATCAGGTCTCATTCAACCTGCTCCACCCACCCACCAACAGAGTCCATCCTCAGGACTTTAAATTCCAAACACGCAGAAGACATCAGAAGTACCTGCTTTGTTCTTGGCGAGCTTTTTGCTACTCGCCGTTCCCGTGCCGTACGTGACGCCGTCTATTATGACGGAGGCGCCGAAGGGTTCACTTGGGTTTTCTGTCGGGGGAGAACGGCAGACGGAGGGGGGGCGGTGAGGCATTCGCACGGCGAGGGCGCGGGCGAGACGAACGAGGGTGAGAGTGAAAAAAAAAAAAGAGCGCTTACCACATTCAAAGAAGTTGTAAACAGGTCGCACCTTGAGCACGCGTTGCATATACTCATGCAGGATGCAGACCTCGGACTTGCCGTTGGGGTTGATCACGAACTCTACAAACACAGGACGTAAAATAAAATAAAATAAGTGTGCAGCCCATAATTTTAACCCTCCCTCATGTTTTTTTTTTTTAATTGAGAAGTCATGTTACAAATATTGAAAGTAGTACCAAATATTTAACTTCAAAAAAGATTTTTTTGCCCCATTTTTATCCCCAAGACAAAACACTTTTTTTTTTTTTAACTAAAACACACCCATACATAAATGTAAGACACTAATAAAAAAGTAAATAAATAGATAAACAAATAATAATAATAATAATAATAAAATAACTAAATAAAATAAAATATGAAAATAAATTAATAAATTAAAAAATAATAATTCTTTCATTCATTATCTCCCGCTTTATCCCCTACTAGGGTCGCGATGGGGTTCCCCATGCCCATCCAGGGGAGAACGTCTCGGGCGCTGGGCAGATACACCCAGGACAGGGTGCCAATCCATCGCTGGGCACACACTCACTCACACAGACACACTCTATATGGGGCAATTTTGAGAATTCAATTAACTTGAGCCATGTTTTTGGACTGTGGGAGGAAACCGGAGAACCCGGAGGAAACCCACTCGGACACGGGGAGAACATGGAAACTCCACCCAGATGGGGATTCGAACCGGGAATCCCTAGAGCTGAGAGGAGAACGTGCTAAACCACTAAGCCACAAAAAATAATAATAAATAAAAATAAAAAATTAAAGAAGGGAGTGAACAGGTCAAAACCCTCCCTCATGTTTAAAACCTTTTAATTTTTATTTTTTTTTTTTTGTTACCCTTCTTGGTCGGAGCATCCTGCACGGAGAGCGTGATGAGCTTCTGATTGGCCGGGAGGATGGGCCTCTCCGACTCCGCCTGCTTCCTCTTCATGTCGCGGTTGAACTGCCGGCGTTCGGCCCACGTGCGGAACTTCTTCACGGTCACCTGCTCGAAGTCGAAGCGCTTCTCCAGGTAGCCGCGGAACTCCTCCAGGTCTGGGGACGAGGTGGGGACGGAGTCAAGGTCAAGGACAAGGCACTGTGAGAACATCGTCTAAGCCACTCCTCCTGATTGGGCTCGGGGGGTGGGGTGGGGGGGTTTACACCTACACCCCCTCCACTATGGCGCTTCTCTCAATCATCCATCATCAATTCTAAAATTACAGAGCTGGGGAGAACATGCAAATTCCACACATCCTGCCTGGAAAAGGACAGCATTTTTGCTGACTCTTACCGACGGACTCGTCCTTGCAGACCTCCACCTTGGCCTTCACCTGCCCCAGGGCCCCCTGTGCGATTTCGGCGCTCTGGCCGTCCCTCCCCTCCGGCTGAGGGTCCGTGGCGACGGGGACGGACTCGTCGCGGGCGGTGGAGTCGGGCTCGGCCGCCGTTTCCTGCGCCTCTCCCTCCTCCGCCGCCTTGACGGGCGACACCTCGGCGTTGGGCGTGACCTCGCCGTTCAGCTCCCGCTCCTCCTGTTCCTTCATTTTCCTGTAGTGCAGGCAGGGAATGCTGCTGGTGGGCGGGTCGTGTTTCTGAAACACACAGGCGACCAACGGGGAACATCAGGAACCGCCGGCGTCTCCCCCGCGCCACAAACCGCCGTCCCTCATTTACCCTGATGCTCCCGGTCCCGAGAAAGTAGGGTCTGGACCAGGTGACGACTCGGGACTCGCGGTGGAGGTAGACCGGAATGCCGGAGTTGTGGAAGGTCATGATCCAGCCATCGGGAAGGGGTTCCGTGGGTGGACGTCCTCGACCTGGCGCGAGAACATCGAAGCACTTGAACGCACGCTTCAAATGAACAAGCGCCACATCAAACGCACCGCGGGGCGTCCACGACCAAACACACACGTGACCTTAGGACTCACTCTTTAGGACCGTCTTTATTTTGGTCACCATGGGCTGAACGCCCTGCTCCCCCTCCGACTGATGGTCGCTGTCCCCGGGGAACTTGTCCTCAGCCAGGCGCATCTTCTTCGGGACGGGCATGCCCTCCTCCAGCAGGGCATCTACATCATTGTCAAAGTCCTCCTGGAATAAAGAGCTGGTTAGACGGCGGGCATTCAGAAAAGAATTACTGACTCACTACAGAGGACTTGTGACATCATAATGATGTTTGGTGACATTGTGACATCATAATGATGTTTGGTGACATCATAATATTAGAAAATAACATTTGTCTTGTTAACCATTTGGCTCGGGACGTCCGAAATAACTCAAACTACCACTCCTTTTACACCAACCCGGCGGCAGGGTTGCCATTCCAATGCCTTTTCTACAACGTGATGCAGTGGACAGTGCTGGATCTTGGGTTTAAGTCACCCCCGTGTGTGCCATTTGCATGTTCTCCCCACATCTGTGTGGATTTCCTCCCACAATGGATCATCCTAGTGAGTGGGATAAAGAGAAGACGGAAAACCAAACGCCAGCATCGTAACTGATGTCGAGGGACGTGACCTCCATGCGCTCATAAACATGCAGAGGACTGAAGAGGAGGGGGGGATGGCAGACAGTACCTCGTAGGTGGAACCCAGCTCATCGTCGTTGACCTGCTCGCGCTGCACGATCATCTCCGACGTGTACTCGCCCGGCTCGCCGTCCTCGGGCTCCAAGAAGTTCTCGCTGAAGTCGTCCAGCTCGTCCAGCACGGCAAACTCCACCTTGTTCTCCTGATCGCCCTCCTCGTTCGTCCTATCTACGGCGCCTACGCCTACCTGCTGGCCCTGCCCTGCCTCCTGCTCCGCAGCGCCACGCGTCTGCCCGTTCTCCAGCTGCTGCTGCTGCTGCCGCTCGTCTATCGGTCCTCCACCCGTGTACAGCACTTTCCTATCTTTGCTCTTGCTGCTGCTACTGCTGCTGCTGTCGCCTCCGAAACTGATGCTGATCTTAACGTCTCGCAGGAGCTTAAGGTCGGGGAGGAAGGAACTGACCGGCGGGGCGTGCCGGCCCGTCCCGGGACACGGGTCTCCGTCCGCGCGGCCGCCTAAGGGCGCCGAACCCTTGGCGAGGAGGAGGACGGGCGAGTCTCCGTCCTCGGCCGGGGCGAGCGTGGGTCCATCACCGCCGGAGCTAACGTCCATTTCCTCGGCGTCACTGGACGTTTGCAGGGGAGGTGGTGGAGGGGCTTCGAGCGCGGCGCCACCTGATAGCTCATCGTCAGGCGGCTCTAGGGGGAGGGGGGGAAAGAACTCGCCTAACTCGTCCATCGCCCAATGGATTAAGGAACGCTACGGTTCGGGGGAGGGGGGGGGGGGGGGTCAGCGCTGAGGAAAGGCTTCGTGGGGACGTTCTCTAGCTACTGCGGACTCAACGCGTCTACCGAAGCGTCGACACTGAGGACACCACACGGCTCAAAGCGCTCATGTGCTGGTCACGTGCGGCTGCTGCCCACGCGAAGCCGATTACATTGTTCTTTTCATTAATGCAGACAGCTTTTTACAATTCACTGTCTCAATTATTGGAAATCACAATGCATTCAGCTTAAACCTCGCCCGAGTCTAAGCACTGTCCATCCCGCCGTCGTCCTTCAGCTGAAAAACAGAGGCAGACATAAGAGAAACGGAGGACAAGGTGTTACTAAGGGCTCCAGCCGAAGGGCTTAGTCTCGGATAAAGCACCGGTCACATCAGAAGACATGCGGCGTCATGATCACACCGGTCTCACAGAGAACATGCCAAAGAGCAATGAACACATACTCTGGAGGTCTCATGCTGTATTGAATTCTGATTCTGAGGTCATAACATTTCTGCAGCAGCATGCGTTTGCATTAAAAAAAAAATCTTTCTGCAAGGTTTTGGAATGTGCCGGAATATCCATAAGAACCTTCAAACCGCCTGCCTCTTGTTCACTCAGTGGCCGGCGTCCTTGCGTACCAAATTAACCCAACCATGCCTCAGGGGAGAGGGCCTTCCCCAAACTGTTCCTATAAAGTGGGAAGCATACATTTGTCCAAAATGCAAGATTTGGAGATTTTTTTTAAGATTGGCGGACTCTTTTAAAAAACATTTAAAGACTTGTCTGTTTAAACAGGCATTTGGGCAAATGGGCTAGCCAGTCGTCTTGGTTGTTGTGTTTTTATGTTTTTCGTTGTGTAAATTGTGCTTTTATTGCGTTTATTCTTTTATTTTTTATCCTTTTGTAAAGCACTTTGTGGCCTGTGCCTAAGAAAAGTGCTATATGAATAAAGTTTACTTACTTAGTGGATTTTTAAAGGGCTGAATAGACTCCCTGGACTCCCGGATTAAGGGACATGTCCTGACACTTGTCATGTTTTGTATAAAAACCTTACGGTTTAATGATTATATGATTCCGTGCAGGGCGCCACGGTGGCTTGGTGGTTTAGCACGTTCTCCTCTCAGCGCTGGGGATTCGCCATGTCCGTGTGGGTTTCCTCCGGGTTCTCCGGTTTCCTCCCACAGCCCAAAAACATGGATCAAGGACAATTGAATTCTTCAAATTGCCCCATGTAGAGAGAGAGTGTGTGTGTGTGTGTGTGAGTAGGGCGGCACGTTGGCTTAGTGGTTTAGCACGTTCTCCTCTCAGCACTGGGGATTCGCCATGTCCGTGTGGGTTTCCTCCGGGTTCTCCAGTTTCCTCCCACAGTCCAAAAACATGGATCAAGGACAATTGAATTCTTCAAATTGCCCCATATAGAGTGTTTGTGTGTGAGTAGGGCGGCACGGTGGCTTAGTGGTTTAGCACGTTCTCCTCTCAACGCTGGGGATTCCCCATGTCCGTGTGGGTTTCCTCCGGGTTCTCCGGTTTCCTCCCACAGTCCAAAAACATGGATCAAGGTCAACTGAATCCGTCATATTGCCCCATATAGAGTGTGTGCGTCTGTGTGAGTAGGGCGGCACGGTGGCTTAGTGGTTTAGCACGTTCGCCTCTCAGCGCTAGGGATTCCCGGTTCGAATCCCCATCTGGGTGGAGTTTCCATGTCCTCCCCGCGTCCGCGTGGGTTTCCTCCGGGTTCTCCGGTTTCCTCCCACAGCCCAAAAACATGGCTCAAGGTCAATTGAATTCTTCAAATTGGCCCATGTAGAGAGAGAGAGAGTGTGTGTGTGTGTGTGTGTGAGTAGGGCGGCACGGTGGCTTAGTGGTTTAGCACGTTCTCCTCTCAGCGCTAGGGATTCCCGGTTCGAATCCCCATCTGGGTGGAGTTTCCATGTCCTCCCCGCGTCCGCGTGGGTTTCCTCTGGGTTCTCCGGTTTCCTCCCACAGCCCAAAAACATGGCTCAAGGTCAATTGAGTTCTCCAAATTGCCCCATACAGAGTGTGTATGTGTGAGTGAGTGTGTGCCCAGCGATAGATTGCCCCCCTGTCCTGGGTGTATCTGCCCAGCGCCCGAAACGTTCTCCCCTGGATGGGCATGGGGAGGATAACGGATGGATGGATGGATGGTTTGCTCTAACGTCGTTTTTAATATTAATTCTGAGGTGTGATCGAGACTCTCCAGCTTCTTTATCGTTCCATTTGCCTGATAATAATCAAAACAAACCAAGATGGACGGTGTTAACGGCTCGATCCCGGCGACACCGCCTCAGAACCCGGGTTGTTTTTGAGGCAGATTAATCAGAAATAAGCTGAGCCAGGCCGCATCCCAAATGGCTCCTCGCCCCCTCACCTGTGCGGCCGGCAGACGGTGGTTTTCACGGCGGCAGCCTCCTCTGTAGTGAGCCTCACGTTCGCTCGGAAGCCATTTGGGATTCAGCTGCAGACACACGAGCCGAGAACCTGCGCCGAGCCCCGACGCCTGCGTTCCGAACTGCGCTAACGGGAAACGGCGCTGTAAATACCAGAATACCCACCTGACTAAATAACAACGGGGATTTTAAAAAAAATCTTCAGCGAACGGCTATTCTGTCCGCTTTAAAAGAGCCGAGCAGCCGCCCCCTCCTCGCGCCGCCATCTTCTATCGTCGCCTCAGGGCTCGCAGTCGTTGAGCCCGCCTCTTTGCCGGTTTTTACGGTTGCTCTATTGGCCGAGCCGTTTTTTCTCAGCCTTTAAATCCGATTGGCTGGCTGTTTTAGTTGTTACACGCCGATTGGCTGATTTGTGTCGCTCGTTTGGCCGTGATGCTGTCGGCCCGGCTGCTCGTCGTAGGGCGGGAGGTCGGCCGCCTTCCAAATCCCGTATTAATTACTAAAAAGTACGGGAGTGCTGATCAGAGGATCAGAGTCCATCCATCCATCCATTATCGTCCGCTTTATCCTCTACTAGGGTCGCAGGGGTGGGTGAGGGGGTTCCCCATGTCCATCCAGGGGAGAACTCAATTGGGGATTCGAGAGGAGGAATTGAGAGGAGAACATGCCAATCCACTAAGCCACTGTGCCGACCCCCCGGTCGTTAATCCTCTACTAGGGTCGGTGTTGGTGGGGGGGGGGAGGGGGGTGTTCCCCATGCCCATCCAGGGGAGAACGTTTCGGGAGCTGGGCAGATACACCCAGGGGTAATCTATCACTGGACACACACTCATTCACACACACACACTCTATATGGGGCAATTTGGAGAACTCAATTGACCTTGATCCATGTTTTTTGGACTGTGGGAGGAAACCGGAGAACCCGGAGGAAACCCCCATGGACACGGGGAGAACATGGAAGCTCCACCCAGAACGTTTCGGGCGCTGGGCAGATACACCCAGAACAGGGCGCCAATTTATCACTGGACATATAGAGTGTGTTTGTGTGTGTGTGTCTCTGTGAGTGAGTGTGTGTGTGTGTCCAGTGATAGATTGCCCCCTGTCCTGGGTGTATCTACCCAGCGCCCGAAACGTTCTCCCCTGGATGGACATGGGGAACCCCCTCACCCACCCCCAAGACCCTAGTAGAAGATAAAGAAGCTGAAGTGTAAGATATGTGTGGAGGTGTCCTTGGGGCGGTTGGTTGGGCAGTTGTTGCAGTGGTTAAGAAATCAGCCTTCCAACCTGACGGTCATTTGGGGACATTTGGTTCTTGGTCCAACCAAGTAATACGGCCAAAGCACCTAAACCCCAATTGCTCCCCAGGGCTGCCCACTTTACTCAGTGTGTGTGTGTGTGTGTGTGTGTGTGTGTGTGTGTTTCACTGCCCGAATGGGCTGAATGTGAAGGACACGTTCCTCTATGTGTAAACATCCATCCATCAATTATCTTCTGCTTTATCCTCTATTAGTGTCACGGGAAGGGGGGGGGGTTCCCCATGCCCATCCAGGGAAGAACGTTTCGGGCGCTGGGCAGATACACCCAGCGCCAATCTATCGCTGGGCACACACACACTCTATATGGGGCAATTTGGAGAATTCAATTGATTTTTTTTGGACTGTGTGAGGAAAACCAGAGAATGACGTGGAAACTCCACCCAGATTGGGGATTCGAACTGGGGAATGCTTAGTGCTGAGAGGAGAACATGCTAAATCACTAAGCCACCGTGCCGGACCACAGTCGTTTATCCTCTACTAGGCTAACGGGGGGGGGGGGGGGGGGGGGGGGGGGGGGGGGGGGGGGGGGGGGGGGGGGGGGGGGGGGGGGGGGGGGGGGGGGGGGGTTCCCCATGCCCATCCAGGGGAGAACGTTTCGGGCGCTGGGCAGATACACCCAGGACAGGGGGGCAATCTATCACTGGACACATACTCACTCACACACACATACTCTATATGGGGCAATTTGGAGCACTGAATTGACCTTGATCCATGTTTTTTTTTTTTTGATCCCATGCCCGCTGGGCAGATACACCCACGACAGGGTGCCAATCTATCCCCGGAGGAAACCCACACGGGAAGAACGTGGAAACTCCACCCAGATTGGGGATTCGAACCGGGGAATCCTTAGCGCTGGGAGGAGAACATGCCAATCCACGAAGCCACCCCCTAGTCGTTCACGGCGGGCGACCCCGTACGTACCCTCCAGTCCTGCAGACGGCGCCAGTCCGCAGACGAGGCCCTCGGCTCGCGGGGCGACGGCGCGAGGAAGCCTTACTGCAACGTCATTAAGCTGTGTGTGCGGCAGCGGTGGAGGAAGTTTGTTGCTCGTCGTTTGTTCGCGCGGCGCAGAAACTCTCCGAATCAAACGCCCTCACAGCCGGCAGGACCGAGACCCGCCCGCCCGCGAGCTGACCCACGGCGCGCGAGGAACCTCTGAGAGAGCAGGATGTCGGACGATGACCAGCCCAAGACCCTGTGAGTCTGAAAAAAAAAAAACCCTCAACTAGCCGACTATGCTAAGCTAACGAGCGACGGGCAACACGCTACCGCGGCGCCGAGCCGCCGGCCTGCTCGCCCCGCACGCGCTTTGTTTTAGCTTTCCAGCGCTCCGTGACACCCCCCCACACCCCCCAACCGTGACCCCCACACCCCCCCCCCAAAAAAAAGTGCCGTTAAACCGAGCCGAGTGTGCGGCGCGCCGTGAGCTCGGAAATCGATTCCCTCGCTTTAACGTCGCGCTCGATAATCGACACGGGTCACCGTAATCCGGACGACTCCCGGGTGTTTTTTTTTTGTATTTTTTTATTTATTTAATTGAATTTAATTAAATTCTGGCGTGGAGTTCATCCGAGGACACGCCGGGGGGGGGGGGGGGGGGGGGTGTACGGGGGTCGCGGGCGGCGGCGGCGGCGGCTCGCCCGAAAGTTTCCCTTTTGATCGGTATCACGGACAGCCACGTGGTCTGCCCCCGATCAAAGGGAGAGCGGGCGGACCGCGCGACGCCGCCGCCGCCGCTGGATGTTAAACGTGGCAGCGGGCGGCGGGACCGAAGCCCAGAAGCCCGGGCCGGGTTCGGATCTCCGCTTCCTCTACGCGGGGGAGGGAAGACCGACGACCCCCCCCCCGCCGCGGGTCACGTTACAGCAGCGATTCCGCCGCGACCGGTTTGATTTCCTGATGTGACGTCATTACGCGTTGATACACCCGTCCCAAAAAAAAAAAAAAAAAAAATTTACAGACGTACCGTCGTGAACGGAAGACGAATCGGGACGCCGAGTTAGATCCCGGGCGGAGGGGGTACGGATAATCAGCTCACTGCGTTCCGGACAATGGGGATGGTTCCAACAGATTGAGACCTGCACGCTGACGGCGTAGTGGTTTGGCATGTTCTCCTCTCGGCTCTAGGGATTCCCGGTTCGAATCCCAATCTGGGTGGAGTCTCCATGTTCTCCCCGTGTCCGTGTGGGTTTCCTCAGGGTTCAAAAACAGTCAATGGAGTTCTCCAAATTGCCCCATATAGAGTGTTTGTAGGTGTGTGGGAGTGTGTGCCCATAGATTGGCGTCTTGGTGTATTTGCCCAAGGCCCAAAACGTTCTCCCCTGGCTGGGCATGGGGAAACCCCCACGCCGACCATAAAGCTGAAAGATAATGGATGGATAAATAAGTGCCCCTCACCCAACATCAGCTCAAGATCACCTCATGTCCAAACAAAGCAGCAAAGTTCCAGATGCAGACACCCTCCGTAGTCCTGACGTTCTATCTGCAAACAGACGGCCAACTTGGAATAAGATGTGTGTGGAGGTGTCCTTGGTGCGGTTGGGCAGTTGTAGTGTAGTGGTCAACAAATGCGCCTTACAACCTGAAGGTTCCCCATTTGGTTCTTGGTCCCACCGAGTACTACGGCCAAGGCACCTAAACCCCAATTGCTCCCCAGGGCTGCCCACTTTACTCAGTGTGTGTGTGTGTGTGTTTCACTGTCTGAATGGGCTGAATGTGGAAGACGTTCTCCCCGTGTCCACATGGGTTTCCTCCGGGTTCTCCGGTTTCCTCCAAAAACATGGATCAAATCAATTGAGTTCTCCAAATTGCCCCATATAGAGTGTCTGTGTGAGTGAGTGTGTGCCCAGCAATAGATTGGCGCCCTGTCCTGGGGGTATCTGCCCAGCGCCCGAAATGGTCTCCCCTGGATGGGCATGGGGGAACCCCCCCCCCACCCTAATAGAGGATAAAGCGGAAGATAATGGATGGATGGATTTTATTTTCTCATTTTTAAATGCCTCTGCACTTTAAGGAAGCCATCTTGGTTCTGATGAGAGGTTCCCACTGGGATTGTAAAGTCATTAACATACTGGGGTGGGGCATGTTGGTTTGTTGTGAAACATTTGTTGGAGGCAGTCCACGAGCACAAAGAGGCTTCCTGGTGTGATGACGGTGCAGAGAAGCCCTTCATCAAGTTCAAGTAAATTTTTTATATAGCGATTTTTACAACAGTACATTGTCACAAAGCAGCTTTACAGAATGAAAAGCCTTTAAACCCCCAAAGAGCGAGCCGAAGCGACAGTGGCAAGGAAAAACTCCCCGTTATGTTGTGATTTAAGGAAGAAACCTTGTGAGGACCGAGACTCAGTGGGGGACTCGTCCTCCTTGAGCGGCCGGGCAGCAACAACAATCACATCGGGCCAAAGAGACGCTTTCACTCTAAAGCCTTAAACTTAGAACTAAAAACTGTAGGTTACGAATCCTGATCTCGTACAAGGGTTTCGTTAGGTTGCACCCGGCGCCGTATCGATCCGGTACCGTTCTGCACGACCGCTTTACGGATGGTTCTGTCCCGAGGACAGAACAAGAACCCCAAATGTCGGTTCGGGTACTCGGTGAGCGCGTGGTGTAATTCGTTCCTCGGTTCTGTCTCGGCCCTTTGGGGCTGCGCTCACAGACGGCCTCGTCTCGCTCGTGTAAATCGGACCGGACCGGGTCGAGGGAAAGCAGATCGGTTCTGTTCCGGTTCCGTGAAGGCCAGCCGCACGATCCGGATCCCGGCGGTGACCCGATGTCGCGCCGCTCACGCCCTTGTCTCCATCTGTTCCCCCGCAGGTACGTCGGCAACCTCTCGAGGGATGTGACGGAGGCGCTCATCATGCAGGTGTTCACCCAGATCGGACCCTGCAAGAGCTGCAAGATGATCATCGATGTGAGTTCCCCGCCGTGTGTGTGTGTGTGTGTGTGTGTGTGTGTATGTGTATGTGTAAGTGTCTGTTGGAATCTGACTTTTCGTTCTTTTCTTAAGCAGACAGCAGGAAATGACCCGTACTGCTTTGTGGAGTTCTACGAGCACATGCACGCTGCTGCTGCTCTGGCTGCCATGAACGGAAGAAAAATCTTAGGAAAGGTACGAGCGCCTTTCTCCGATCTGGGCCTTTGGTAGGTTCTCGCGCACGTGTCCCTCCGTCTCACTGTGTTTTTATCTCGGCCCTTACAGGACATGAAAGTCAACTGGGCCTCGATGCCAAGCAGCCAGAAGAAAGACACAAGCAGTGAGTTTACTCTGATCCTCTCACTAGATACAGAGAGTTCTCTTTCTTTTTTCTTTAAATGATGAGTGATTTTATTTTTGCTCTTTCAGATCATTTCCATGTCTTTGTTGGAGACCTGAGCCCCGAAATTTCCACAGATGATGTCAGAGCCGCCTTCACCCCCTTTGGGAAAATATCGTAAGTGAGACGTAGAGTTTAAATGCCTATAATTTAATTTAAAAAAAATTGTTCCGCAGATTTCCTTTGGTATAAATGGTTATGATGTCATCATTGTACATGAACACTTATTTATAATTATGGAAATTATGGGAAATTTTAAATATTAGTATGGCAGATAATCTCAATAATTGATATATACTTCAGTTTATAATGTATATAAAATTGGGTGGGTGGATGTGTAGGTATACGAGTATTTGGGTGGTTTGTAGGGGGTGTTGTATAGGTACAGTTGGCTGTATGGGTGTGGGCCAGTGGGTTTGTTGCGTTTGGGGGATGTGGGTTGGTGTAGGGGTGTGGCCGGTTGGGTCGGTGGGTAGTAAAATGGGTGCGTTTTAAAGGTTAACTGTTGGGTGAGCTTGTTGGTGGGTGAGTGCGAGGGTAATTACTGGGGTGGGTTTGTCCTATGGTAGGGTCGCGGCGGGGTTCCCCATGCCCATCCAGGGGAGAACGTTTCGGGTTCTGGGCAGATACACCCAGGACAGTGCGCCAATACATCGCTGGGCACACACACACAGACACACTCTATATGGGGCAATTTGGAGAACTCAATTGACTTGATCCATGTTTTTGGACTGTGGGAGGAAACCCACAGGGAGAACATGGAAACTCCACCCAGATGGGGATTTGAACTGGGAATCCCTAGTGCTGAGAGGAGAACATGCTAAGCCGCCGTGCCGCCCCTACCTCATACAGTTTATTTAAATAAATAGTGTTGGCTCTAATATTTCTCCATGAATTACCTTTAGCTGATTGTTTTTATTTTATTTTTATTTATTATTATTATTTTTTTTGTGCAGTGATGCTCGTGTGGTTAAAGACCTGACTACCGGAAAGTCCAAAGGCTATGGCTTCATCTCCTTCATCAACAAATGGGTAAGACGTCTGCGTTCCGTGTGCACAGAACCCGCGTCAGGAACCTAAAATGCGTTTCTCATGGTGGTCTTGGTCTTTAACTCTCCCTCCCCTCCGACAGGATGCCGAAAACGCCATCCAGCAGATGAACGGCCAGTGGCTGGGAGGCAGGCAGATCAGAACCAACTGGGCCACCAGGAAGCCACCCGCGCCCAAATCTAACGCCGAGAGTGAGTCCGCGGTTCGGGTGTTCCGCCCCCCCCCCCCCCCCGGTCCTCTGCTCTGCGTTCCGCGCTCTGACCGGCCGTCTTTCTTTTTCCACAGGCAACACCAAGCACCTGTCCTATGAGGAGGTGCTGAGCCAATCCAGCCCCAGTAACTGCACCGTGTACTGCGGCGGGGTCACCTCCGGGCTCTCGGGTCAGTACCGGCTCGCCGTGTAGCTGAAGCTCTGTGGACGAGGTCCTGGTTTAACCGAACGTGTGTGTGTGTGTGTGTTTGGTTTCAGATCAACTCATGAGGCAGACCTTCTCCCCCTTCGGCCAAATCATGGAGATCAGGGTCTTTCCTGATAAAGGCTACTCCTTCGTCAGGTTAGTACCCCCCCCACCACACACACACATGTGTAGACACACACACACCAACACGGCATATCGTCTCCCTCGGCAGGTTCGACACCCATGAGAGCGCCGCGCACGCCATCGTGTCGGTGAACGGAACGTGCATCGAGGGTCACATGGTCAAGTGCTATTGGGGCAAAGAGACCCCCGACATGAGAGCCATGCAGCAGATGGCCATGCCGCAGGTACCTTGCTGATGCAACACTTGCGACGTGTTTATGATGTAACGTTCTCCATGCCAATCAAACGTCCTTCCTCCGCCTCCCCCAGAGCAACCCCGCCTACGCGGCTCAGCCGTACGGCCAGTGGGGCCAGTCCTACGGCAACGGGCAGCAGATGGGCCAGTACATGCACAACGGCTGGCAGATGCCCACCTACGGCGTGTACGGCCAGGCCTGGAACCAACAGGGCTACAAGTAAGTACGGGGCCCCCGGCGCGGCGTCCGCCACCTCCTCCGCCCGTCCGTCAGACCAGCTCCGGGGGGGGCAGAAGCGCCAGCCTGACGGAGTGTACCATCATGGGGGGGGGGTGGCACAAGGACACCCCCCCTCCTCACCCAATGTACAGCATATTCGGATCATTAGGCTCCCCCCTCGCCACTTGTTTTTTTGGTTTCTTTAGTAGGTTCCTCGGACTGATTTTTAAATTCGTCAGTCTTTTTAAAAAGTGTCTTTGTTTTGGTTTTCTTTGTCTTTTCTTTGGGTTTTTTTTTTTTTTTTTTTTTTTTTCTTTCTTTTCTCTCTCTCTTTTTTTTTTTTTAATTTTTTTTGTTTTTTTTGGGGTCCTGCCTTTTTATAACGGAATTAATCTTGAAAGTCCCCGGTAGTCTGAACCTCAGTATTTGGATAATCGTTTGGTTCCCTGAAATAAAAAGACTGTTTGCTGTAAAATAAAAAGGAAAAATGACACAAAAAAAAAAAAAAAAATCACACTCTTCCAACTCTGACGATTTAATGACGGCGTTCCCCCGAAACGCCCTGCGACCGCCCGTTCATTTCGCCCCCGTAAGGACACGCCGCTGCTCCACCGGTCCTGTTGACGCCTTTCATTTGTTTCCTCCTTTTCTTTCTTTCTTTCTGTTAAAATTTTTTTTTTTTTTCTTTTCTTCATTCGCACCGGCGACGTTTCCGGGCGCGCTGTTCTCCTGACCCATAGGAGGTTCCCTCAGTGGCCTTGAAGTTCTCACAGCTTCACGTGAAACAACAGATTGTTCTTAATTTCTTCTCCAGCTTTTAACAAAATCCACAAACACCCCCCCCCCCCCCCCCCCCCGACTGGCGGTCACCGTTTCTTCATTGCGATGCACGACGCTTACGTTAAGCTCGGATGTTCAAACCCGCCCACGTCAGTTCGTCCGTCGAATCATGTCTGCCGCCATAAAAATAAAGATTAGAACCTCTAGAGTGCTTTAAGTTCCGCGTGATGTTCCTGTCGTTCTGTGCACGGTTACGGATCCGTTCGTCGCCTCGGGTGGAGGGCGTGTCCAACATCCACGTCTTTCAAGGCTTTAGATGAGAATTTGCTTAGATGCCTTTTAATTGTCTGCTTGCCCCCCCCCCCCCCCCACATGCACACTTTTGTTTTTTTTTGGTTTTTCTGTTGCGCCCCTCGAGCGCGTCACCGCGTTTCTGACCTCGCAAAGCCAAAGACGACGCCGCGCGCACCGCCGCGAACATCCGGCTTGGAAAGCGGGTCAGCTGTAGATGGTTCTGGGTGTCCCTCCCCTCGTCCCTGCCGTTCCCCCGCAGCCCCCCCACCGCGAGCAACCGACCTCCCTCTGTCCGTTTCTTTCGACGTGTTTTTGACTCGACCCAGTTTTTGGAACAGATTATAATTTTTTTCTTTCTTTTTTTTTTTTTCTTTTTTTTTTTTTTTTGTAAAAAGCTGAAGAAATGTAATGTTCACCGTTAATTTTGCTTCTGTTTATTATTATTATTATTTCTTCTTCTTCTCTCTCTCTCAGTTTTAAAAAGGAAAAAAAAAAAGATATTTCTCTCTCATTCCGGCTTTCTCCTCGAATTCTTCGGAGGGACGTTTATTTTTGACTCTTTTTTGGATTTCCACGTGTAAATAACTTGATAAACCATTAATATGATAACCATTAAAATGCTGTTCCAGTATTGAGACTCTGATCAGTTGAAACTGGCTGCGCGTCTCTTTATTTCTCAGCAGGTTTATTTTTAACACCGTCGGCGCCACCCGCCCTACAGACGGGCTTTGTAGTCCTACGGTTCCGTTCTGTAGTCCATCTGTTCCTCTATACACAGTTAGTCCCCTTTACCCTGTTCTCTGATGATCAGGACTACAGACAGGGCAGATATTATTTGGGTGGTGGATGATTCTCAGTGCTGCTGGGTGGAGGTGGATGACGAGGTTCTACATCTATGAGGTGAAGACTCCACTCACCCAGAGCATCATCCACCACCTACGGATCACCACCACCTGTAACGGGTCTAATGTATAGTATATACATGCCGACACATGGGAAGGGGACCTTCCCTAAATTGCTAATAACATTAACTTATAGTTTCACAAAGTTTGAAGGATGTGTTCTATTGGGCTACATACATTGTGGCAACAGTTTGGGGAAGGCCCTTTGCTTCTGTGAGTCATGGACATGTATGAAGTCTTGATGGTGGCACCTACCCCCTCTCGGGAAGAATCGTGGTTTAGTGTGTGAGTGTTTGATGTTGACTTTATCAACTAGTGGGTTTGAAGAACCAAGGGCAACCACCGGGGGGCGTAGTGGGGATGTCTTCATGGATGTTCTGGATGGGCGGAGTGGACGTGGTGGTGAATCGTCCATCAGATGTTGCTCTCCCATTGACCTGCTCAGACCCTTTAGATCAAAGTGTGGGTGGGGCTTAAGTTTGCGAAGACCCATGATGGACATCAAGACCTGGTGGATGTTTCTCAGGCTCCTCCCTCAGCTGCTGGACTTCAGCACTCGCATCTTCTCGCGAAGAAATGCCAGCAATCGTCTTAAAGGTAATAAACTCTCACCTCACAGCAAGAGGCTCTTATCTGTGAAATTTGCATGTTCTCCTCACCTTTGCATGGGTGACCTTTAACCACTTTCGATTTTTCTCACGGCAGGTGGGATGACTTTGTCTTCTGAGCACTGGGATAGGCTTTAGTACGTTTTATAAACTCGCACTGGGTTTTCTTTTTATAATTAAAAAGTATTAAATAAGCTCCGGGGTGGTTTAGCACGTGCTCCTCTCAGCACTAGGGATTCCCGGTTCGAATCCCCATCTGGGTGGAGTTTCCATGTTCTCCCCGTGTCTGTGTGGGTTTCCTCCGGGTTCTCTGGTTTCCACCCACATTCCAAAAACATGGATCAAGTCAATTGAATTCTCAAAATTGCCCCATATAGAGTGTGTCTGTGTGAGTGAGTGTGTGCCCAGCGATGGATTGGTGCCCTGTCCTGGGTGTATCTGCCCAGCGCCCGAAACGTTCTCCTCTGGATGGGCATGGAGAACCCCACCGCGACCCTAATAGAGGATAAAGCGGGAGATAATTAATGAATGAATAAATAAGCTCCATTGATAATCCATCCATTAACTTCTGCTTTATCCTAAATTGGGGTCGTGGGGGGGGTTCCCCATGCCCATCCAGGGGAGAACGTCTCGGGCACTGGGCAGACACTCCCAGGACAGGGCGCCAACCTATCGCTGGGCGCACACTCACTCAGACACACTCTATATGGGGCAATTTTGAGAATTCAATTGACTTGATCCATGTTTTTGGACTGTGGGAGGAAACCGGAGAACCCGGAGGAAACCCACGCAGACACGGGGAGAACATTTAAACTCGACCCAGATGGGGAGAACGTTTCGGGCGCTGGGCAGATACACCCAGGACAGGACGCCAATCTATCACACACACACATACTGTACACTCTGTATGGGGGAATTTGGAGAACTCAATTGACCTTGATCCATGTTTTTTGGACTGTGGGAGGAAACCGGAGAACCCGGAGGAAACCCACGCGAACACGGGGAGAACATGGAAACTCCTCCCAGATGGGGATTCGAACCGGGAATCCCTAGTGCTGAGAGGCGAACGTGCTAAACCACTAAGCCACCGTGCCGCCCTTCCATCGATAATATGGATGTTATTTGTAGTTCTGCTGGACCGCAGTCTGTAATTGTAGTTCTAATTGTAGAACTACACACGCAGTGGACCCTGAGAGCAGATCTCTGTCTGATACACTGCGCCGGGTGCAGGTTCGAATCCGGTTACACTGATCTCAGACCGGTGGCAATTTGAAACTGTTGTTACCCTTCATGTCCAGTAGAGGGAGCTGTTACTCCATCACTCAGTGAGCTCAGGTTGTTCAGAGGAGTTGAGTGTTGCGTCAGGTGCAGAACACAGAGAACAGCTGGAGGAACAGATGCTTTAGAACATGTTCTGCAGACTGGCCTTGATCACGTGTCACCCTGAAAACAACTCCAACATGAAGGGTTTGAACTATTAATGTATTTAACTAATTCGACTTGATTTTAATAAATATATAAATATATATATATATTCATTATCTTCCACTTTATCCTCTACTAGGGTCGCGGG
>JAFMOC010000341.1:12500-25000 GCA_019802505.1 Corydoras sp. C115 | reverse complement strand
TGTGTGTGTGTGTGTGTGTGTGTGTGTGTGTCCTCGTCCACACATTAACACGTCCATAAGCGTGCCGTGCTGAAGGACACTGGTCCGAGAGCGACAGCTCATTAAGGCGAGTGTGAGCTCGCCGTGCGGCGGCGCGAGTGGAGGCGGGGCCGGCGGCGTGATTGGCAGCTGTCAGGGCGAGTCCAATGGCTTGGACAGCTTAATCAGTGTCCTGCTGATCCGGTGTCAGCGTGATCTCGCGCTCTGCGGCGCCGCCGCACACCCCCCCCACGGGCCCGCCATCCGTCACCTTAATACCGCCGCCCCGGCGCGGGGACGATGGGGGACGATGTGGACGATGGGGACGATGGGGACGATGGGGGCGATGGGGACGATGTGGACGATGGGGGCGATGGGGACGATGTGGACGATGTGGACGATGGGGACGATGGGGACGGTGTGGACGGTGTGGACGATGGGGACGATGGGGACGATGTGGACGATGGGGACGATGGGGACGGTGTGGACGATGTGGACGATGGGGACGATGTGGACGATGTGGACGAAGGGGACGATGGGGGCGATGTGGACGATGTGGACGATGTGGACGATGGGGACGATGTGGACGATGTGGACGATGGGGACGATGGGGACGATGGTGACGATGTGGACGTTGGGGACGATGTGGACGATGGGGACGATGGTGACGATGGGGACGATGGTGACGATGGGGACGATGTGGACGATGGGGACGATGGGGACGATGTGGACGATGGGGACGATGTGGACGATGTGGACGATGTGGACGTTGGGGACGATGTGGACGTTGGGGACGATGTGGACGTTGGGGACGATGGGGACGATGGGGACGATGTGGACGATGGGGACGATGGGGACGATGTGGACGATGTGGACGTTGGGGACGATGTGGACGATGTGGACGATGGGGACGAAGGGGACGGTGTGGACGATGGGGACGATGGGGACGATGGGGACGATGGGGACGGTGTGGACGATGGGGACGATGGGGACGATGGGGGCGATGGGGACGATGGGGGCGATGGGGGCGATGTTGACGATGGGGACGATGGGGACGATGTGGACGATGTGGACGATGGGGACGATGGGGACGATGTGGACGATGTGGACGTTGGGGACGATGTGGACGATGTGGACGATGTGGACGATGGGGACGATGGGGACGATGTGGACGATGGGGACGATGGGGACGGTGTGGACGATGTGGACGATGGGGACGATGGGGACGATGGGGACGATGGGGACGATGTGGACGATGGGGACGATGGGGACGGTGTGGACGATGGGGACGATGGGGACGATGGGGGCGATGGGGGCGATGGGGTCGATGGGGACGATGGGGACGGTGTGGACGGTGTGGACGATGGGGACGATGGGGACGATGGGGGCGATGGGGGCGATGTTGACGATGGGGACGATGGGGACGATGTGGACGATGTGGACGATGGGGACGATGTGGACGATGTGGACGATGTGGACGTTGGGGACGATGTGGACGATGTGGACGATGGGGACGATGGGGACGATGGGGACGATGGGGACGATGGGGACGGTGTGGACGATGGGGACGATGGGGACGATGGGGACGATGGGGACGATGGGGACGGTGTGGACGATGGGGACGATGGGGACGATGGGGGCGATGGGGTCGATGGGGACGATGGGGACGGTGTGGACGGTGTGGACGATGGGGACGATGGGGACGATGGGGGCGATGTGGACGATGGGGACGATGGGGACGGTGTGGACGATGGGGTCGATGGGGTCGATGGGGACGATGGGGGCGATGGGGACGGTGTGGACGATGGGGACGATGGGGGCGATGGGGACGATGGGGACGATGTGGACGATGGGGACGGTGGGGACGGTGTGGACGATGGGGGCGATGGGGACGATGGGGGCGATGGGGACGATGGGGGCGATGGGGACGATGGGGACGATGGGGACGATGGGGACGGTGTGGACGATGGGGCGATGGGGACGATGGGGGCGATGGGGACGATGGGGACGGTGTGGACGATGGGGACGGTGTGGACGATGGGGACGATGTGGACGATGGGGACGATGTGGACGATGGGGACGATGGGGGCGATGGGGACGATGGGGACGATGGGGACGATGTGGACGATGTGGACGTTGGGGACGATGGGGACGATGTGGACGATGGGGACGTTGTGGACGATGGGGACGATGGGGACGATGGGGACGACGTGGACGACGTGGACGACGGTGACGACGGGGACGTTGTGGACGGTGTGGACGGTGTGGACGATGGGGACGATGGGGACGATGTGGACGATGGGGACGATGGGGACGATGGGGGCGAATTCACCGAGGATGATTATGGTGGAGGATCCGGATGCCGTTTTTCCACCTCCTCTACGTCCTGAGACGGAACGTGAAAGGAACCCCCCCCCCCCCCCCGGACCTCTCCTCTTTATTTCGTCGCTGCGGAAGGAAGCCCACGTGGACACGGGGAGAACGTGCAAACTTCAGATCGATGACCTTTCTCGATCCGATGATTAGGGCTCTGGAATGTTCTAAAGCCTTGCCGTTTGGTTCTGTCCCCCCGTCTCGCCTTCGTTTTCCGTCACTCTTCGTTCCTCACTGTCCCCTCGTTCCTATCCCAGATTATGATTTACCCCCCCCCCCCCCCGACCCCCCCGTCTCCCCCCCTCACTTCATCTCTGTCTCGCCCGCTATTCATTTCCTTCCTCGCCGCTCCCTCCTCCGTCTCTGTCCCTGGCGCTCGTGTTGGGTGTGATTGAGGACGGCTGAGGGTGCGAGGTGACGGCGCTCGTCTCCCGCGGTGATCTACGGTCCGGCCGCGCCTCCCCGCGCCTCCCCGCGCCTCCCCGCGCCTCCCCGCGCCTCCCATTACGGCCTGATTAATCCGCTCCGTTTAGCTCAATCATCCGGCCGCTAAAATAAAACAAAAGCCTCCTCAGAGACACGGGGGGGGGGGGGGGGCGAGCGTGGGGGGGGGGGGGGGGGCTGGAGGCGAAGGACACGGGGACGAAGCAGAAGGACTGACCTTAAACAGAACCTCCTCGTGTCCCTCTGTGTGCCATTCGTTCTCCACACCTTTAATGTTCCACGTTTTTCCAGATTAGATTCAGTGTTTCAGGTGCTGGGCAGGCACATACACACTATATAGGGGCAATTTGGAGCAGTGCATTCACCTTGAATCCATGTTTTTGGATGGGGCGAACATGAAAACTACACCCAGATCGGGATACGAACCCGGGTCCCCAGCGCTGAGAGGCGGACGTGTTGAGCACTATGCCACAGCGCCACCTCTGGAGTTTCATAGAATTTAAAATAATTTAATTATTTACATTTTTGGGCGGCACAGTGGCGGCTTAGTGGTTTGGCATGTTCGGCTCTAGGGATTCCCGGTTCGAATCCTCATCTGGGTGGAGTTTCCATGTTCTCCCCGTGTCTGCGTGGGTTTCCTCCGGGTTCTCCGGTTTCCTCCCACAGTCCAAAAACATGGATCAAGTTAATTGAGTTCTCCAAATTGCCCCATATAGAGTGTGTGTGTGAGTGTGTGCCCAGCGATAGATTGGCGTCCTGTCCTGGGTGTATCTGCCCAGCGCCCGAGACGTTCTCCCCTGGATGGGCATGGGGAACCCCCCCCCCCCGCATCCCTAATAGAGGATAAAGCGGAAGAGAATGAATGAATGAATTTACATTTTTAAGTTGCTAATAAGGGCGGCACGGTGGCTTAGTGGTTTGGCATGTTCTCCTCTCAGCGCTGGGGATTCCCGGTTCGAATCCCAATCTTGGTGGAGTTTGCATGTTCTCCCCGCGTCCGCGTGGGTGTCCTCCGGGTTCTCCGGTTTCCTCCCACAGTCCAAAAACATGGATCAAGGTCAATGGAGTCCTCCAAATTGCCCCATATAGAGTGTGTTTGCGCCCAGTGATGGATTGCCCCCCTGCCCAGTGCCTGAAACTTTCTGCCCTGGATGGACATGGAGAACAACCCCCCCCCCCCCAATAGAGGATAAAGCTGAAGATAATGGACGGATGGAAGTTACTAATAACTTTATTTAATTGCTGAGTTCCAGCAGCTTGATTGACGCGAGTGGGCGTGGCCAGAGTGGGCGTGGCCAGAGTGGGCGTGGCCGTGCGGGTGGCTGAGTGCGACTCCTGTCATGCCAGCCCTTCATTACGCAAGTTTCTTCGTGTTTGTCTAAGAAACATAACGCCAGCCGCGTTCTTCTGAGGAACGAGTTGCAGGTTCTCACGGCGCTCACGCGGAACGGCGTCCGTCACGTCTGACAGCTGTATTAGTTCTTGCGGGCGACGCGCCGGGTGACGCGCCGGATGGCAGCGCTGAGCCTTTCATGTGACACTCTGCTGAGAGATGTTTGGATAGCAGGGGCGTGTCAGACAGTCGCATGCGTCGTTAACGTTAACGAACTTCTGGCGCTGAGATCCTGATGCTTCTGAACGGTGGAAGGTGGAGCTGACGGAACCTGTGGAACCTCCAGGACTCCGTACTCCGAAAGTCGAGACCTGAACGGTGGGCTCGTTTCAAAAAAAAAAAAAGGGAGGGGGGGCAATTCCTTCAGGTCAAGTGACGTTTAGATGAGCCATCAGAATGAGAATAAATGACTGTGGCATGGTTGTTGGTGCCAGACGGGTTCATATCTCCTGGGATGTTTTCTTCAAATCAGGGAGGTGGGAACACTTTGGGGAAGGCCTGCCTACAGAAGGTCTGTAAGAGCATGATGGGGGGGGGGGGGGGGGCGTTGATTTGCAGCCCTGACCTCAACCCCATTTAACAGGCACCTTCTGTCGCATCCCAATCTTAGTTCAAATCCCATGTCCACTGAAGTTAGCAGTGTGGGCCCTCAGACAAGGTCCCTAACCCTCATTGCCCCGGCAGGGGGGGAGGCAGTGGGGCAATTCCTTCAGGTCAGGTGATGTTTAGATGAGCCATCAGAATGAGAATAAATGACTGTGGCATGATTGTTGGTGCCAGACGGGTTCATATCTCCTGTGATGTTTTATTCAAATCAGAGGGGTGGGAACACTTTGGGAAAGGCCTGTTCCAGTGGTGTGTACTTACAGAAGGTCTGTAAGAGCATGATGGGGGGGGGGGGTTGATTTGCAGCCCTGACCTCAACCCCATTTAACAGACACCTTCTGTGGCATCCCAATCTTAGTTCAAATCTCATGTCCACTGAAGTTAGCAGTGTGGGCCCTCAGACAAGGCCCCTAACCCTCATTGCTCTGGCAGGGGGGGTAGGCAGTGGGGCAATTCCTTCAGGTGACGTTTAAATGAGTCTTCAGAATGACAATAAATGACTGTGGCATGGTTGTTGGTTTCAGATGGGTGGCTATGAGACAAGGCCTCTAACCCTCATTGTTCTGGGAAGTGGGGTTAGGCAGTGGGGCAATTCCTTCTGGTGACGTTTAGATGAGATCAGAATGAGAATAAATGACTGTGGCATGGTTGTTGGTGCCAGATGGGTTCATATGAGGCAAGGCCTCTAATCCTCATTGCTCCGGGAGGGCGGTATCATGACTGACCCGGTGTTTTTACCCCAACCCTTAAGTTGGGCAACATGTACGTTGCTCTGGATACGTGTCTTCTGCAAAGTTCATTCAGACAGGAGGCCTCCACCCCACCCACCCCACCCCCTCCCGACCCCACCCCACCCTCTCCACATGCCGGCGGAATCAGAGATGGCATCGGCGTCATCGTCGCTGATAACGCCGAGCGGGCGGCTCATTCCTCGCTCAGATAAAAGGACGATCCGGGAGCGTACGTGAGTGCCCGCCCGTCGCGAGAGCGCCCTGAGAGTATCGGGTTCTCAGCGCCGGGCGGGTTTCGCAAACTCATCTCTCACGGTCGCGCATGGCCAGGAATGTGATGAGGGCCTCGCCGAGGAGAGGAGGCCCACATTAAACTCGGAGCCGCGACGCCGCGACGCAGCGAGCCACGTAACAATGCGCCGACCGGCCGCCAAGCGTGGGAGGAGGAAGATGGACGGGGAGAACGAAAGCCTTCCGTTCCCTTTTTTTTTTCTCTTTTTCTTTTTCCTTCCTCCTCCCTCAGCGTTCTGCTCGTCACACTGAGTTGATCTGTCATGGCATACATCATGCGAGCGGCATGGCCCGGGGAAACATGGGGCAATTATGGTAATAAATAATAATAGGATTGGCTACACGACATCTTGAGTGATGGGGCCTCTCAGATCTCATTTACATTGCATTTCGGCGGCAATCATCGGCGGCTCTAATGTAGCGCCGAGCAAATGAGCCCTTTTCTGAGTATCGGGCAATTTATGTCGAACCGACTGGCAAGAGAAGCGAGTCTATAAATCATGTTGAAACACATGCCCCCAATGACAGCTAAATCAACACAGAGTAATTGCCTTGAGATGGGCTGGAACCGGGGGCTGGCTGGACAAAGAGTCCGCGAGAGGGAGAGAGGGAGCGAGAGAATGCGAGATGGAGTGAGAATGCAGGCGTTTAGGCCTAAATAAGGGCGAGTGTGTGTTTCCCTAACCTCTTCATGACTCCGCAAGGAACCTCATTTTCGCATGCAGCAGCCATTAAACACTAATTGCGCCGCTAAGTGCACCAGGTGACCGACGTCCGAGCGACTCCTCAGCCCCGTGAGAGTGCGCGCCGGCTGCAGGACTCCTGCGCTCCAGCAGGGGGAGCTACTGAGTCCAGTCCAGACTCCACTCGTCTGATGCGCTCACCTGATTGGGCGTCCCATTCCACATTGTAATGTATAAATGACCCACTAGCTGTGAGGCGGGCGCACCGCCGTGTGCTCCCCCCGGTGGACCGTCAATGTAACATCGTTATTGATGGCATGTCTGCTGGATTTATTGAAAGGAAGGTGGGACATTGGCCCAACGAGTGCTACCTGGTCCCTGTGGCTTTCGCAGGTGGTGGAGGAGAAGGTCGGTCATTTTGGGAGAAGGATTTGGGCTCATTTTCGGAGAAGGTCGGTCATGGGTGGGTTTTGTATGTTCTCCCCAGGCCACATTGACTTTCTTTCCACAGTCCAAATATGTGGAACCTGTCATGCTGTATTACATTAGTGGAGTAAATGGGTCTCTGGAGTAAACCTGATGATGTAGGACCCCCTGCCAGGGAGAGTGGGGGTCGGGGGGGGGGGCGTGGCATAGGACAGAGACGGTCTTCCTTAAGTGGATACGATAATCAAAGTACTGAATGGTTTATTTGAGCACTTTCGCTTCGTCCAGCCACGATCGCAGACTCTGTGGTGACCTCGCCGTCTCTTTCAGGTGGCTGCAGTAGAACGATTCATTCATTCATTCATTATCTCCCGATTTATCCTCTATTAGGGTCGCGGGGGGGGTTCTCCATGCCCATCCAGGGGAGAACGTCTCGGGCGCTGGGCAGATACACCCAGGACAGGGCGCCAATCCATCGCTGGGCACACATTCACTCACACGAGACACACTCTATATGGGGCAATTTTGAGAATTCAATTGACTTGATCCATGTTTTTGGACTGTGGGAGGAAACCGGAGAACCCGGAGGAAACCCACGCAGACACGGGGAGAACATGGAAACTCCACCCAGATGGGGATTCGAACCGGGAATCCCTAGCGCTAAGAGGCGAACGTACTAACCACTAAGCCACCGTGCTCAGTAGAACGATGTTCCAAAAAAATAAATAAATAAAACGTGGTTCCAGGAGGACAGGGTTCCAAAGAGCTCTGAACTAATATTTAAGGTGGTGCTGCGGGTTCCCCGAACCCATCTGGAACTGTCCAGCCATTTGTTGGACAGGTTACAAGCAGCTGTCTTAAGTGTGTGGGGGAAAGGTGTTGCACTGCAAACACCTTCTCTCAACACCCCCCCCCCCCCACACACACACACACACACACTCACACACACACACACACACACACACACACACACACTTACGTCATCCACACAGCACTGATTTAAACTCTACGCATTGAATGAGTTCTTTAGAGCCTGTCAACCGCTGAATGACTCTCTTTGTGTGTGTGTGTGTGTGTGTGTGTGTGTGTGTGTGTGTGTGTGTGTGTGTGTGTGTGTGTGTGTGTGTGTGTGTGTGTGTGTGTGTGTGTGTGCGTGCGTGTGTGTGTGTGTGTGTGTTCTGTGATGCACTGCAAACACCGGCTTGTCTATCATCATTCATTACCTTGACAAGTAGAGAGATTAATAACCACAGGGTCAACACGGGGCATGTTCACACACACACACACACACACACACACACACACACACACACACACACAGCTCCACCAGCATGCACACCTACTAACATAAAAGCCCCCAGACCTATCCCAGCACTTCCAGTTCAAAGGCCAGATGAAACACACTGTACAGTTATAAATAAAACCTTTTTTTTTTAAATAAAAAATTCCATACATTTAATAATATTAACTTCTATGTTGGGGGTGGCGGGGGGGGGGGGTGCCTTCCCGAGTCACTTGCCCATCGCAGGGCAGTTACACAGACAAACACATGGTGCCTACCTCCAATTTACATACTGGGCGGCACGGTGGCTTAGTGGTTGGCATGTTCTCCTCTCAGCGCTGGGGTTCCCGGTTCGTATCCCGATCTGGGTGGAGTGTGCATGTCCTCCCCGTGTCCACATGTGTTTCCTTCGGGTTCTCCGGTTTCCTCCCACAGTCCAAAAAGCATGGATTCAAGGTGAATGGAATGCTCTAAATTGCCCCATCTAGTGTGTGTGTGTGTGCGCGCCCTGTCACCCCCCCCGGGACCCTAGTAGAGGATGAAGTGTAAGATAATGAATGAATGAAATTTACATTAACGTAAACAGATGACCGTCCATACAGAAATGGAGAGAACATGCAAACTGCATTTCGAACATTTAGCACATTCTGGGTGGAGTTTGCATGTTCTCCCCGTGTCCACAATGGGTTTCGTCCGGGTTCTGAGGTTTCCTCCCACAGTACAAAAAACATGGATTCAAGGTGATTTAAATGCTCTAAATTGCCCCATCTAGTGTGTATGTGTGTGAGCCTAGTAGAGGATGAAGTGTAAGATAATGAATGAATGAATTTACATTAACGTAAACCGATGACCGTCCATCCAGAAATGGAGAGAACATGCAAACTGCATTTAGAACATTTAGAACCCCCCCCCCCCCCCGTTCTCCCTGCTGTGACGGAGTGCTGTACTCGAACCGACGCGCGTTATTAATTAATCCTTCCGCTTGATGAACTCCGGTGCTATTTGCGCGCCGGCAGGTGCGAGCCGATCCGGCGCGCCCGATTCGTCGGGTCTTAATTAACGCGGGCTCGTTTGGGCGCGCGTCGCTTCATTACGGGGACAGATGGCTCCCATTAGTCTCGGCATCGTCGCTCGCTGACGGCCGATACGCCGGACGCTCGCCGCTTAACGACCTCGGCGTGGCCTACAGAGGCGGACAAGCGTACAGAGTCAGGGTTCCGATACGAGTCCTCGGCTCTCTGGTGGTCGCGGGGGAAAGCTCTCAACCAATCACGAAAGAGGAAGAGGGGCGAGGTCAGCGTCACCGGCTGGAATCGGGCCGCACGTATCGGCGCTAATTAAGAAACGGGAAAGTGCGGTGCTAGGCTAACAGCTAAGCTAAAGGCTAAAGGCTAAAGGCTAAAGGCTAAAGCAGCTGAGTGACTCAGTTACAGTCTGAGAGAGCGAGCGAGAGCGAGCGAGAGAGAGAGACATTACATTAGGTTAATCCTGTGTGTGTGTGTGTGTGTGTGTGTGTGTGTGTGTGTGTGTGTGTGTGTGTGTGTGTGTGTGTGTGTGGAACATCATTATCCTCTGAGTGCTACGTGGTAATTGTGCCTCGTGCTGTTCAATCGAACCGTCGCTCCCGCTTAGCCCCGCGATGCTGCGGCTGACGGGTTGACACACACGCCGGCGCGAGCGGCCCGGGCTTGAGTGGAGCTGACACGGGGTGTCCCAGGGGCCCGGCGCCTGCAACCGGGGCCGCTCTTATTACGCGCTCGCCGTCCTGTTCCTCTGCCTCGGCCTCGTTAGCGCCCGCTAGCCCTGTCAGGACTAATCGGGCTCCTGTCACGGCGACCTGGGAAAGGTCATTTTACGCAATTAAATCTCCCCGCGGTGGCTGGCGGCGCGGGGCGGGGGCGGGGGCGGGGCGGGCGCGGCGGGCGGGGCGGGCGCGGCGGGCCGGAGCGCTGACCTTTAGATCGGTTTTGGCAGATCATGTCCTTAATGAATACAGTGATATGGACAGAAAAGCACGCGTCCCCCGCATCGGGTCCCCTATAGGGTCACGTTTAATATACAGTACTGAGGACCGGGACGGCGCCGAAATTAAGAAATATTAACCTTTACTTGACATTTGGGTCGGCGGGGGGGCGGGGGGGGGGGGGCAGGGGGCAGGGGACGGGGGGACGGGGGGGGTTATTTCTTAAACTAAATTTGACAGAGATGTAATGAACCTGAGACGAAATAGATCTGTCTGTTATACACTATACCAACTAAAGTATGAGGACATCCCATCATACCATTCTGAGTTGGCCCCGCCCCCTTTGCCAGCTAGAGAGATTTGTCTATTATACACTATACGAACTAAAGTATGAGGACATCCCATAATATGATTCGGAGTTGGCCCCGCCCCCTTTGCAGCTAGATAGATTTGTCTATTGTACACTACATGAAATAAAGTATGAGGACATCCCATCATACCATTCTGAGTTGGCCCCGCCCCCTTTGCAGCTAGATAGATTTGTCTATTATACACTATGTGAACTAAAGTATGAGGACATCCCATTATGCGATTTGTAGTTGGCCCCGCCCCCTTTGCCAGCTAGATAGATTTGTCTATAATACACTATACGAACTAAAGTATGAGGACATCCCATAATATGATTCGGAGTTGGCCCCGCCCCCTTTGCAGCTAGATAGATTTGTCTATTGTACACTACATGAACTAAAGTATGAGGACATCCCATTATGCGATTTGTAGTTGGCCCCGCCCCCTTTGCCAGCTAGATAGATTTGTCTATAATACACTACATGAAATAAAGTATGAGGACATCCCATCATACCATTCTGAGTTGGCCCCGCCCCCTTTGCAGCTAGATAGATTTGTCTATTGTACACTACATGAAATAAAGTATGAGGACATCCCATCATACCATTCTGAGTTGGCCCCGCCCATTTTGCAGCTAGATAGATTTGTCTATTGTACACTATATGAACTAAAATATGAGGACATCCCATAATATGATTCGGAGTTGGCCCCGCCCCCTTTGCAGCTAGATAGATTTGTCTGTTATACACTATATGAACTAAAGTATGAGGACATCCCATCATGTGATTCGGAGTTGGCCCCGCCCCCTTTGCAGCTAGATAGATTTGTCTATTATACAGAATCATAATACTATACCAACTAAAGAATGAGGACATGCCATCATACCATTCTGAGTTGGCCCCGCCCCCTTTGCCAGCTAGATAGATTTGTCTATTGTACACTATAAGAACTAAAGTATGAGGACATCCCATTAAGCGATTCGGAGTTGGCCCCGCCCCCTTTGCAGTTTAGCCGGCTATTAAAAAGCTTGAAAGGAACCCGCCTGGTGCCAACAACTGCGCAACTGTGCAAGTGAATGAGCCCGATGTGTAAGATTTCAGGCGGTGGATCTTAACGTTAGGAACACGCAGTCCTGTAACCTTGTGGGGTCTCTGTACGCGTGCGAGTGTGTCGACTGACTGATGACTGTCAGTGACCCCAGACAGACAGACAGACAGACAGACAGACAGACAGACAGACAGACAGACAGACAGACACAGCGAGAGTAATGGGCAGCTGAGCTTCTACGGCCTGTACCACTGACCTGGTTGAGTAGTGTGTGTGTGTGTGTGTGTGTGTGTGTGTGTGTGTGTGTGTGTGTGTGTGTGTCTGTCTCAAGGCCGGGCGTGATGAATGCGTGTCCTCGCGCCCACCCCGCCCATCCATCAGGTCCTGCACATTGTTTTGACGGCTAGTTAATTCTTCCCTGATGATTTATCAAACTCTTATTACGCGCCGCTGAAAGCCTCATTTATTGTGGTGATGTATGATAATGATAGCGCCGCTGACATCACCGACCGCGCCGCACCGCGTCTGAATCTTAAGTACCTCCCCTTACCTTACAACCCCCCCCACACCCCACCCACCCCCCCCTCTCTCTCTCTCTCTCTTATCTGCTGCATCATTCCTCCTCTCCTCTATCTATCCTCATGTCTCTCGCTCTCGCCGCCGGTCTCGCGTCCTTCCAGATCATTCTTCCCTCCCTCTCTCACTCTCTCGCTCGCTCTCTCTCTCTCTCTCTCTCTCTCTCTTTCTCTTCCTCTCGCACCCTGCATTTCTAAATCATTCTTTTACTCCTCTCTCTCTCTCTCTCTCTCTCTTTTCTTATCCTTTCTTTCTCTCTAACTCTATGTGCTCTCTCTTTTACCCCACTGCTCTCTCTCTCTCTCTTTTACCCCACTGC
>JAFMOC010000341.1:2500-7500 GCA_019802505.1 Corydoras sp. C115 | reverse complement strand
CTCAAACAGCTTTGGTACGAATCGGAATGTGGACTACGATCCCGATTCCTCTCGATCTCATGGATGCTCTCTGGGATAAATGTTCAGAGGGACAACATTAAGCACTCCATCCATCCATCCATCATTTTCAGCTTTATCCTCTATTAGGGTTCCCCATGCCCACCCAGGGGAGAACGTTTCGGGCGCTGGGCAGATACACTCAGGACAGGGGGGGCAATCTATCGCTGAGCACACACTCACTCACACAGACGCACTCTATATGGGGCAATTTGGAGAACTCAATTGACCTTGATCCATGTTTTTGGACTGTGGGAGGAAACCCACGCGGACACGGGGAGGACATGCAAACTCCACCCAGATGGGGATTCGAACCGGGAATCCCAACGCCGAGAGGAGAACATGCCAACCACTAAGCCCCACGTGCCGCCCCTCATCAAGTACTCAAAGCTCCAAAAAGAAGGTCTGCGCTTTTACCGGCCTGGTTTTGAACCTATCCCGGCACACGCACTGAGCCGGCTCCGTCGTCCTCCCACCCGCCCGCCCGCCCACCGATCGATCTCCGGTGGTCCCCCGCCACGGAGACCTGCTGACGGGTGTCTGCAGCCGTGAAAGCGCCTTCACTCAGTAATTGCGGAACCCGCGGACGGCGTGCACCTGTCTGCCGGGTGAACCTGACAGAGCCCGCCGTCTCGGCGCTCGGCGGAGAGGGAGGAACATGACAGCCCAGCGGTCGGCAGACACCGTCGCCCGTCTCTCCAATTACAGAGGCATCATGCTCCCCGCTCGCATTATCAGGCGCTACACGCGGGCTAATTTGACAAGCCGAAACGACGGCCATTCATATCCTCCCGCTCCGGCGGCCGCGGGTAAATATTTCCCCTCTCGTCGCGAACAAACAGCCAGCCGCTATTTGAACAGCTGAGATCTGAAAGGAAGAGCCGCAGATATCCATCAGCGGGGGGGGGGGGGGATGAGGGGATGAGGGGATGGGGGTGGGGGGGTTATACATATTCATAACGCCGCCGCGCTCGTTAATGAGGTGTCGGTTCGGCCGTCTCCTCGCGCCGGCAACGAGCCGAGGAAATATCACCGGATCCGCGGAGGTGAGGAGCGCCCACCGGTGGCGCGTGACATCCACTCCGAACACGCCGTGGTTCCCGTAAACGTTCCAGATCCCAAAAAACACTCCCTTACTGTCCACTTTAATTAGTTAATTAGTTCCCCATGCCCATCCAGGGGAGAACGTTTCGGGCGCTGGGCAGATACACCCAGGACAGGCCGCCAAGCTATCGCTGAGCACACACACACTCACACTATATGGGGCAATTTAGAACATTCCATTTACCTTGAATTCCATGTTTAAGGATTGTGGGAGGAAACCGGAGAACCCGGAGGAAACCCAGGCGGACACGGGGAGGACATGGAAACTCCACCCAGATTGGGATTCGAACCGGGAATCCCCGGCGCTGAGAGGAGAACATGCTAAACCACTAAGCCAACGTGCCCCCCCCCCCTTATATATATATATATATATATCACTGAAAATGTTACAGTGTGGGCGTAGTGTAAACTACACGCTCGCTAACTAAAGAGCCTACTGCTTGAGAACCCGGAGGAAACCCACGTGGACACGGGGAGAACATGGAGACTCCACCCAGATTGGGATTCGAACCTGGAGCCCCAGCACTGAAAGGCGGGCGTACTAATGACTAATCCATCTCACTGCCCACTTTATTCGGTTCACCACCTCGTCCCTCCACGTTCTTCGTCCCTCTGTTCTCTGATGATCAGAACCTCGGACAGAGCCGGTGCTGTTAGGGTGGTGGATGCTGGGTGGTGGATGCTGGGTGGTGGTGCTGTTAGGGTGGTGGTGCTGTTAGGGTGGTGGATGCTGGGTGGTGGTGCTGTTAGGGTGGTGGATGCTGGGTGGTGGTGGTGCTGTTAGGGTGGTGGATGCTGGGTGGTGGTGGTGCTGTTAGGGTGGTGGATGCTGGGTGGTGGTGCTGTTAGGGTGGTGGATGCTGGGTGGTGGTGCTGTTAGGGTGGTGGATGCTGGGTGGTGGTGGTGCTGTTAGGGTGGTGGATGCTGGGTGGTGGTGCTGTTAGGGTGGTGGATGCTGGGTGGTGGTGCTGTTAGAGTGGTGGATGCTGGGTGGTGGTGCTGTTAGGGTGGTGGATGCTGGGTGGTGGTGCTGTTAGGGTGGTGGATGCTGGGTGGTGGATGCTGGGTGGTGGTGGTGCTGTTAGGGTGGTGGATGCTGGGTGGTGGTGGTGCTGTTAGGGTGGTGGATGCTGGGTGGTGGTGTGGGTGAGTTAGTGTGTGTTGTGCTGCATCTAAACCCTGTGTTCTCGCTCTGTACACCCCAAGCCGTCACGGCACGACCTCATGGGGGTGGTGGTGCTGGGTGGTGGTGCTGGGGGGGGGGCGGGGGGGATGGGGGGGGGGTGTAGGTGCAGATCACGAGTGGGAGACCTCTTTGGGTTTGGAATGTCCTGGAGAGCGGAAGCGTGAGGGGTTCTAAATATTCGAGTCCACTCGGGGTCCCGGATTCCACTCATTCCAGGCGTTGTTGCTGTGTGTGTGTGTGTGTGTGTGTGTGTGTGTGTGTGTGTGTGTGTGTGTGTGTGTGTGTGGGGGGGGGGGGGTTTAATGACTACCGCTGCTTTCAAAGCAGGTTATCGCCGGCCGCGTCCATCAGATGACACGGTCACCCGTTCGCGAGAGATTAGGACCGCGAGCCCATCGATCGGCCGAGGAGCGAAAACGAGGGACGGGGGGACACGCCGTTACTCTCACACACTCGCCCTGTTACGAAAATCTGGACATGTTAAAGTCCAGCATGGACGCGCAGAGACGTGACCCAAAAACGGTACAGACACAACGAAGGACGTGCTTTAGAACATTAATTATTCATTCATTATCTTCTGCTTTATCCTCTACTAGGGTCGTTGGGGGGGGGGTTTCCCCATGCCCATCCAGGGGTAAATGTTTCGGGCGCTGGGCAGATACACCCAGGACAGGACACCCATCTATCACTAGGCACACTTACTTACACACACACCTGGGGCAATTTAGAACATTCAATTCACCTCGAATCCGTGTTTTTAAATTGTGGGAAAACCGGAGAGCAGGGTGACAAGGTGGCTTAGTGGTTTAGCATGTTCTCCTCTCAGCGCTAGGGATTCCCGGTTCGAATCCCCATCTGGGTGGAGTTTGCATGTTCTCCCTGTGTCCGCGTGGGTTTCCTCCGGGTTCTCCGATTTCCTCTCACAGTCCAAAAACATGGATCAAGGTCAATGGAATTCTCCAAATTGCCCCATATAGAGTGTGTCTGTGTGAGTGAGTGACTGCCCAGCGCCCGAAACGTTCTCCCCTGGATGGGCATGGGGAACCCCACCGTGACCCTAATAGAGGATAATGGATGGATGGGATTCGAACCTGGACGGCCGGATGCTGATGATGGAGGCAGGAGGAGGAGAGCGAGGACACTGCGGAGGTTTAAGGTTGAGTTCACGTCTGTAATGTTCACCTGCAAAAGTGCAGCGCTGAAATGAAACAGAACCCACTCTGCAGGCCTGCGAGCGAGAGAGAGAGAGAGAGAGAGAGAGAGAGACACAGAGAGAGAGAGAGACAGAGAGAGAGAGAGAGAGACAGAGAGAGAGAGACAGAGAGAGAGAGACAGACAGATAGAGAGAGAGAAAGAGAGAGAGACAGAGACAGAGAGAGAGAGAGAGAAAGAGAGAGAGACAGAGAGAGAGAGAGAGACAGACGTAAAACTATGAACATCAAAAAAAAACGAAAGCATGTTTGCAAGAAGGAAACGTTCTCTCTCTGTCTCTCTCTCTCTCTCTCTGTCTCTCTGTCTCTCTGTCTCTCTCTCTCTCTCTCTCTCTCTGTCCTCGTCTCTCTCTCTCTCTCTCTCTCTCTCTCTGTCTCTCTCTCTCTCTCTCTCTCTCTCTCTCTCTGTCTCTCTCTCTGTCTCTCTGTCTCTCTCTCTCTCTCTCTCTCTCTCTGTCTCTCTCTCTCTCTGTCTCTCTCTCTCTCTCTCTCTCTCTCTCTCTCTCTCTCTGTCTGTCTGTCTGTCTCTCTCTCTCTCTCTCTCTCTCTCTCTCTCTCTGTCTCTCTCTCTCTGTTGCGTATCCCGTGACCTCCCCTCCCTCCGCTGCATTAATCTGCAGAGGGTAATAAATCACCGCTGACAGGACGGCTCGCGCGCCCGCCCGCCCGCCCGCCCGCCCGCCCGCCCGCCCGCCCGCCGCTCCCGTCGTTAGTTTAAATGCGCATACTTTCCTGGCCGGCCGTAATCCCGCGACAGGCCGGACGCACCGCGGCGACACCACTCTGCTCGCCGTTCGGACGCTCTCGCGGCCGCCGAGGCCGTCCTTCCCCTTCCGCCGCCTTTTCCACTCCATAAACCCGCGCCTCTCGCCCGGCGGGGCGGGAAATGGCATTTGGAGACGCTGCGCCGGCCTCTAACGGCGTTACAAATCCAGGGCTGGTGGCGGCGCAGCAGATATTATATTAAATCAAGTCGTGCTTTATTATTCATAAGCGTTTATATAACGGCGGTGAGCGGGAGTCGGCGGCGCATTAGGCAGGAGTTATAAACACGATGCTCCGAGTGGACTAACTCACTCAAACGACGGGCGAGCGAAGGGCCTGCCTTCATCACTGAAAACGAAACGAGTTCCACGCGGCATCCAGCTGCGGCATTAAGGTAATAAAGCTCGGGGGGTGTGACGTTCCCTCTAAACAAACACATACCGGCACCACGGTTACCAACTACAAAGCACGGTGGAGGGAGCGTCCCTGTCCAGGTTACACTAAAGTTGTAATTCGAGACAACGTTCTCTCATAAATGCACCCAGTTAGCTCCTCGGGAACAGTTTGGGGAAGGCCCTCTGTGTTGCACACAGGACCATGACGTCCAAGATATTGCGGGGCGACCCCTGTAGGTGATGTGAGGGTGTGTCAGTACTTTTGGGACAGGTCAGGTGAT